>JASCZW010008224.1:0-53507 GCA_034211315.2 Aedes japonicus
TATTGCGACACCGAAAATGTCATGCCAATTTTCTTATAATGTTTAGAATCAAACCAAAATTTTAGGGTAGTTTTATACATATATTTACTTCAAAAATCAAAAGAAAAGTTAATCGATGGAGCCTTGAGTGTAAAATTGAACGCATTTTCGCTTGATGCCTTCCATCAAAGTCTTTACAGTGTCATCCGGTACCAGTTTCTTAGTTTTTTTTCCATTTTCTTAACATGTCCTTCTTGTCTTTGACTGTCTTCTTGCTCTTCCGAAGTTCCCGCTTCATCATTGCCCAGTACTGCTCCACCGGGCGCAGCTCCGGACGGTTTGGCGGATTCATGTCCTTTGGAACAAAATGGACAGAATTGGCCTCATACCACTCCAGGACACTTTTAGAATAGTGGCATGATGCCAAATCTGGCCAAAATAGCGGAGCTTCGTCGTGCTGCTGCAAGAACGGCAAAAGGCGCTTCTCGAGGCACTCAGATTTGTAGATCTCGCCATTTACTGTACCCTTTGTCACGAAAGGCTCACTCCTCAGTCCGCAAGAGCAGATGGCCTGTCAAATGAGATATTTGGAGGCGAACTTCGACATTTTCTTCTTCTTAAATTTGTCGTCCACATAGAACTTGCTCTTGCCGGTGAAAAACTCCAACCCCGGAATTTGCTTAAAATCGGCTTTTATATACGTTTCGTCGTCCATCACACAGCAGCCATATTTTGTCAGCATCTTCTCGTAGAGCTTCCGTGCCCGAGTTTTAGCTGTCGATTGTTGCCTCTCATCGCGGTTTGGGAAGTTCTGTACCTTGTATGTATGTAGTCCAGCTCTCTTCTTTGCATTCTGGACGTAGCTCTGCGACATGCCGATCTTTTTAGCCAAATCACGGCTTGAGACGTTGGGATTTGCTTTAATCATCCGCTTCACATTTCCCTCCGTCTTTTTGTTCTCCGGTCCCGGTTTTCTTGCAGCTCCTTTGCCGTGGTCCAACGTCAACCGCTCCTGGAACCGCTTCAATACTCTGGAGACGGTTGAATGGTGAATGTCTAACATTTTTCCCAACTGCCGGTGCGACAGGTCAGGAAATTCCAGGTGTTTGGAAAGAATTTGTTCTATCGACTCGCGTTGGTTCACCTCCATTTTCGTTGAATCGAAAAACACGACTTCGAGTTTGACAGCATGTAAACAATACACATCAATGAGAAAGTGTGCAAAATTTGGTTGATTTTTACCCAATGGTAAAAAAGTTATGCCCTGTTGAATGTGTCGCAATAATTTCGTGTTCGCCCTTTAGCAGGTTTTTGTTTTGCTTCTCGTGTTTTTCGAGCAGTTCTCACCATCCGAGTTACATTAATAGCACGGGGGACACAGCAAATAATGTCTTATTTTACTCGTAATACAACAAGGCTTTGAGATATGCATCTTTGATAATAAGAAATACGCACCAGCTGAAATAAGCAATGATTTGCAGAGCTACGTGCACTATCAACGTAATCCCTATTTCCAAAGATCCCCGTTTTACGGTACGCGTGGCATAACTCCTTAGGAGCTTGCAGCTTACGTTTCGTGCGAGAAGGCTTTAAAAACTAGAATACCGCAATATTTGTGTGTATGTTTGCTTCTAGACATGGATATTATTCGCTATATAGGGTATGTGTCCCTTGACTCAGCCTATTATGCAACCATCGATTACATTTTTGATTATAACTCTTAAAGTTTTCAAGCTGAAGGTGAGATTCAACAAGTTCTACACTTGCTAAGATATGTTTGATAAGACATTTGGTAGTTTGTATCACGAAAAGTTACACAACTCTTTTAATAAAGTCAGAAACTTTCAAGGGATATGGATTTAATGTCGGTCTACAAGCACCAAATTGGGTCTATTCATGGATGCAAATTCGTCCCATTCAATGAATTTATTACTAAATGCAGTCTTTGTACGGTTTTTTTCTTCTCATTTTATGAATTAAGGCATTGTCAGCTGTATTCACTTTACTTAACACAAAATTTCACAAAACAAACGAAAGTAAAACTGTTTTGAAACACATAAGTGATGTTCATATATGATTTACTAGCCATTCAATAATGAAAACATTATAATTCACTATACATCGGCTTGGTTCCTTCGGTTTGTGTTTAGATGAGCCACTTGAATACAAGCAACCGCAAACACATGCATTTCCACTTGAAATTTTACCAATAACATCCTTTTTACTACGTTATTGATACAACAGGCCATAGTTGGGAACATACAAAAAAATATGTCCCTAACATTGGGTCTATGATTTTCTTGTAAAATCATTGTAATTTTAGCAATGTAAACTGTAAGTTTGTAACGTGTTACTATTTTCTGTACATCCAGGCGGCATTACTTGCTATATCGATTTAATTAAGCCAAATTTAGATCACTTGAAGATCGTGTAATTCATCTGTTCAGCTTAACCAGTGAAATCATGATGCCCCAAAATTTCAAGAAATCGAAAATTACATGGAAGTGTAAAACTATAAGTTGATTAATATTGTCTCAATTGCTTCGGATTACATCGGTCAATCTAATAGCAACATGATTTTGTTGATTATTGCTGAATTAATTACTTATTTGGTACATAGGCCGAATGAAGGAGCTAGGCTAACATTACATCCCCTTACCCTACCATTCCAAAACATGTTTAGCGTAGTGACAACATGCCAAATCAGGCCAGAATAGCGAGGGAGCGTCATGGTTGCGTAGGAATGGTAACAATCGCTTCTTTAGGCGATTTTACAATATATTACCTTGTTTACCGTTCCGGTAGTGATAAAGCTTTGGCTTGCTTGACCACCGCTGCATATTGCCTGCCAAACCAAATATTTTTTAGGAACCTTGGCCTTTTTCTTCGTCCTGAAATGGTCCTCTACGCCGTTCCGTTGCATGACAGTATAATGAGACGGGATTCCGGGAAGCTGCTAAAAGTCTTCAAGCACATAAGTGTCATCGTCCATTATCACGCAGGGAAACTTCGTCACATACTTCGGGTTTTAGCCGTCACATTCTGTTTATCATTACGGTTCGGTACAGTTTTCACATTGAACGACTTCATACCTTGCCGGTGCTTGGAAGTATGCACGAGAGTTGGGAACATTTTTATTTTTCTAGCCACAGTAGGTATCGAAAAATCTGGTCTTTTCTGCAATATTTGCTTCACCATCGCGTCCTTCTGGTTGTTCCTGAGATCCGTTTTTGCTCCACTCCCAGTCTTCCTGGTTGTTGTCAAACACGTATCGAAAGTTTTAAGAACGTTATGGACAGTGCTTGCAGGAAAACCAAGCTTTTTTTTGCAGGTTTTCTCACTGACAGGTCCGAATTTTCATTGCGACCGCACATAATTGCTTTTCGTACTTGGTCTTCTTTCGACGCCATCTTCGATCTAAAAGCTTGTAGTATTACCAAAAATTGATTTTACACAATGAACAGACATACGTTCATCAGTCTGCGAAATATTTCACGCGCTGATGAAGTATTTTCAGAGATATACGCATTTAGGGGTGTCCAGATTTTGTCACGAACAAGCCTTACACCCCGTTCGCACTACAACCTATATTACGTGATATAGAGTATTTTGGTAGCAAATGCCATGCACATTATTTCCAATGAAAAATTGATGTATAGATGCTGATATCAAGATACTCTATATCGCGTAATATAGGTTGTAGTGCGAACAAGAAGAAAAACAAGAAGACTTTTTTTTTCAGAAAAATTCGAACAAAAAAAAACGAAAGATCTTCTAAAGAATTCCTGAATATTTAGAGGAAAGTTTTTCCAAAAGCCGATCAAAGAGAAAGCCAATCTTCAGTTTGTATTAAAAAATCACACTGGAAGAAATTAACCTAAAAATGTGGTAGTAGTTCTGGAGTTCAGGAAGGTCTGGAGAAAATGCACAAGTAAATTTAAAGGCAATTCAAAAGGCACCACAAAAGTTCAACTCAGTGGACGCAGTGTTGCTACGTCCCAAAAAAAAAGGCAATTTTGCTTCGATGTATGAATGTATGTATGTAAGGTGTGCAGCTCCACCAAATAGCAAGAGCAAATTTAGCCACCTATTTGAATTCACAATAACGCCCCGTAGAGATACTCACTCGAAATCCACGGGAAATTAATAATCTCCTTCCAACAATACGATCCAACAAATCGAATAACCCGATTCGCAATACTCATTAAGCTAAGGCAATTTTACGTAGATGTAAAAGTTTTTTTTCGAAGAGATCCCAAGAAAGTCACTAGAATCTCTGTAACAAAAATTACAGAAAAAAACTGTTAGAGCAGTTAAAAAAAATATTGTAAGATTCAGCTGTTCAGCTGTTGAAAGTTCGGTAAAAAATTACCGAATACTGTAAAATTTTCTAAGCGTGAGAGTAATTGTAATGAAAACTACGATATTGACATCTGGTATTGAAGGATGATCGATTTTTAGTTGGGGCGCGTCCCATTTAGTGAAAAACCAACTAAAAGGTGACCAAACCAGCCAACCACCAATTTGCGATCGCCTCTACAGTATATTAATATACAAATAACCGTGAGAATACTGTAAAAATAAGTTATCATTCCAAATGTAACAGTTAGAATTTCTATAATATATTACACGTAGATATTATATTAGACATGTTTTCAAAAGTTTTATACATAACTTTTTTATTTAGTTTCATAGATAGCAGTGATCGAGTGATCGTACAACCCGTTTTGGTGGTTGGAAAAATAATTGGTTTATCGAATCATAATACCACTTTACAAAAGAATTCAAATATAAACCTATGCTGTTTATAACTTAACTCAAAATATATGATCAGATCTCCTAGGTTTTATGATCTTTTATGACAGTTTGTCATAGATATTCAATCTCAGTGTTTCTGAATAACAAGCTTCTTTTGCTATTCTTTATTTATATTCTCATACTATACTTCTTGACTAGTTTTTGTTTTACACGCGAGTTAAGCTATAACATTGCACTAAATATAGATTTACTTGAATGTTGCTTTATCATGATTTATCGATCTTTAGCCTGATCTCACCGGATCTTTTAAAAACTATAAATTGACCAGATTAACCGACTCCTGGTTATAAGCGCTGCCAGTTTTTTTTAGATGTCGCAGAAAGCTTAGAAATAAGCAAACAATAGAACACAAATCAACTAAACAAATACCAAGGCAACGGTTACACATAGCTCTTCACCTTAGTACCTAAACGACAACAAAGCCGACGCAGCGGAGCGAATAATTAGGTTAGGTATAGGGAAAAAGCGAGGCACAGACAGACGTTTAAGCAAGAACAACATTAAGGCTCAAACGCAGTGTTAACGGCGACGGCAGCGGAAGTACCCAATCTGACTGAACCTGCTTGTCGGATAGAAAACTGATTAGATCCAAGTTGATTCCAATTGGACATATCGACGTCATTTGCGACAACTGTCAAACTTGCCGTTTCCGTTCCGTTTCCGTCCACATTACGTTTGGGCCTTTAATCGATAACTTTGTGTAAATTTTCAAATCGCTAGCAAGCGCTAGCGTAAGCAATTGCTGCTTCACTAACGCTACGTAGTTCACTTATTAGAGGTGCCCGCTGATGTGGCGAAGTTGTGGCATCTGCTAGCATGTCAAAATATCACTCCGTCAGGCGCCACATGCCATCCGATATTGACACGATGCTTTGACGTGCAACTACACACGCTCGTTCAAGAGAACTCAAAACTGAGTACAAGCAACTCAGTTTCATATTTTCTGTTGAAACGTCAGCGCATGAGTAAGAGGATTTATGAATTTGAGTAACATCAACTCAACCAAAAATAAAAAGCTCAGTTTTTCATTTTGAGTTTTCAGCTCGTATCGACGCTAAGGAAACGACTCAAATAATTCAAGGTGGCTTTTGCGAAGCAAAGCGAAAATCTATTTCGTCTAATATTTCAGAAGTTGAAAAGAAATTAGAAAAATGGAACAAGTTGCAGCAGCGGTGGATGCGGAAACGAATCGCAAATTGAGAGGTAATTGTTGATTTGTTGATGTAACCTCACAAATTTCTTGTGCCGTCCATTATACCAAAAAAAAGTATCATTTTCGTAATTATAAAAAAAAACAATATTTGTTTTATACTAATTAGGCCTCCGTTGTCATCTACAACATTGTGGTAAAATAGTCACTGGATACATAGACGAGTTGAAAACCCATTTCCGAACTATTCATAAAATAAACACTAGCCATGTCGCAAATGTTCCATTTGTTTGTTCGGAGTGCGGTTCCCTCTATAAACGCTTTAAGCATTTGAAACGACATATCGTTGATATCCACCCTCGTAGCAACTTTGACAATAACTTGGGAGAAGAACATGAAAATGAACATATCTTACCGGAGCGTCCAAGCAATTCAGGGTCAAATCTAACGATCCAGACCGTGGAAAACGATCTAACCTATTCTGGAATCACAAATATGATGTTCTTTGAAACTTATGTCTCTACATCTGAGATGACACAACTCGCGGAGCAGTACGTGATGAAGATGCGTTGTGATGTTGGGCTTCCGGAGTCAAACATTAAAGACTTTATGCATGCGACAACCGATCTCCTTCAGTATTCTGGAAAGTACTATCTCGGGATCTTCAAATCGCATTTGAAACAAAGGGCTATTCCATTCGACGATGTTGATGCCGTGAAGATTATCAATAAATTTAAGCTGCCGGATGTGTTTTCTAATGTTCGCACACCTCAGGGCAGTATGAATTATTTATCACGAACTGCAGGATATGCAATACCAACTCCAAGAGAAGAACTTATCGGAAGAACGAAAACCACCAAGTTTGTGAAGATTCCTTCTCGTGATCATGGACAACCTAGGAAGGTTGTAAAAAACACTACAGTGGTTAAGCACGCTGCACATTATATACCAATTATCGACACATTGGCATTGATTCTACAAAATGATCAAGCGCGAGAGGCGATTGCAAATGAGACTACTCAAGACGGGTTTCTTCAGGGATTCAAGGATGGGGAGCACTTCAAAAATCATCCGTTCCTAAATTCTCATCCCAATGCTCTCCGATTGGCTATACACATCGACGACGTGGAGTACCTAAATGCATTGGGGTCGCGAAAGGGGAATAAAAAACTCACCAATGTAAGCTTCAAAATTGAAAACTTCAACCCTGTCGTAAATTCTAATCCGGATCGAATCTACTTAACATTGACCGTACATACAAAGGACTTGAAAAAGTATGGTTATGCAAAGATTCTACTACCACTCATCAAAGACCTTCATCGTTTAGAATCGGAAAACGGTGTTAACATCGCAGTTAGAGGTAAAAATCATATTTTAAGAGCTGTTCTAGTTCATGTTGTTGGAGACACTCTGGCGATCCACGACATTTTTGAACTAATGGGACCACAGTCCAAGTTATTCTGCCGTATGTGTTACGCGTCACGAGATTTGTTACATCAGGGATCGTTTGGAGATGTATATTGCTTAAGAACACCAGAATCAATTCGAACAGATTTGAAAGCAATTGCATCAAACACCAAAAAACCGTCAGAGTGTGGGGTAATTCGAGAATGTGCATTGCATCTATTAAAGCATTTCAACATTGCTTCAAATTTCACATTCGATCCCATGCACGACGTACTGGAAGGAGTAGGAATGATGGTAATGAAATTGATTCTAAAGGATTTAGTTATCTATCGGAAACTCATAACCATAGACCAACTTAATGGACTAATTAGAGATTTCAATTATGGAATTGCTGAGACACGCGACAAACCATCGCCTAATTTTTCAGTAGCGAGTTTGTAGTCGCGTAATTACGCGATAAGTCAATCCGCAGCTCAATCATGGGTTTTGCTCAGAGCCTTTTTGTTCATATTTAATGCAATATTGAGTACTTATAGTGATTACATATGTTTAGTAAGTTCGTTACTAAAAATTTGTTTCTATGCTTTTTCTAACAAAATCACTTATGAACAAGTAATAGATCTAGAAATTGAAATTCAAAATTTGTTCACGCTCTTCAAAGCATGTTTTCCGCTGGTTAACCCGATCAATAAGATTCATCACTTATCGCATTATCCGTTAATCATACGTCAAGGTGGGCCAGTTGCATATCATTCATGTATGCCTTACGAGGCTAAGTTCAAGGAATCAAAAAGGCAAGCAAAAACATGTAATAATTTTATGAATCTTACATTTAGCCTCACAAAACGTTTGAATCTAAGGCAAGTTAATACAATTCTTAATCAAAGCTATGCTATGGAGACTATAACCATTATATCCTCTACCAACATAAGCAAGATTGCTTCAAAATACCGAAGCTTGTTATTTGATTTTCCGGATGTTTTAACTAGTATTAAACACATGCAGATAAATGGTACATTTTTTAGACCGGATTTGATAGTAAAGTATAAAATGTGTGGAGCAGCGTTCTATGGAGTTTTGAAGATAATAGCAATGCACAACGAGAACATAGCTTTTATAATTGAAGAATTACAATGTGTTGCATTCTGCGAAGCATATCATAGCTATAAGGTTAAGCACACGAATAAAATTGTTCGGATTTCCAAAGAAAAAATACTAACAAGAAAAACGTACAGCTTATGGCAATTGAATGGAGTGATCAGTGATTCATATTATGTATGTTTGAAATATAATGATGATTAATATGTTAAGAAATATTGTTTACAGCGAAACTGCCGATTACGTAATGATGAAATATAGGTAAATTAAATCTATGAAAGATTCATTTTATGCAGATGAAAATTATAAACGCTTGAGGACTTCATTTGATTTCGGTTTGAGGGAGAACATTTAGTATATTTTGTTGATTGTTAAACACACTTGCGATTGATAACTCTTTATCGAGCGGGTTTCGATTCATAATGTATTGACGGGCATCGTACAAAAGTGAGGTCACTAAGATCCATGGTCAAAGGATTAGAATTAAAGAATTCGTAAATCGTACAAGGAGCCGTCGGCCATTCGGGTAGTCAATTTAGTAAATGAACTAAGCAACTCATATTCCTATCCACTATATTGCTATCCAGAAGCAAGTCACATAGTTGACGAATAACGTTCAGAAGAAATCACTGTAATATTAGAAATGGTCATATTAGCAATACCTAACGTTTTTGTAACTTCAAATCCTGGAATTAACCAATACATTACCTTCTAAGTTTGTGGAATTATTGATAAAACAACGCAAAAACACATGCAAACATTGAATTAAAATGAAAAAAACTGAACAGGTGAAAACAACAACAATTAATTTAACGCTTTATATACGATAAACAAAACTTACGCGTCCATGTATCGAAACTTAACACTTAAAATTTTAAATACCCAATGCGTGTTGCTTAATGGAAGCAAGTCGAATAAATTATTAATATCTACGGACCCTGTTTGAATGATTTACGAAATGATTGCTTAGCAGCCAAACATTCTTGATCAGGACTTAATCTAAGCCTAATACCGGTCAGAACTTACCATAAGTATATTATTTGAAGAAAAATAATATGTTCATTGGAATTCACATTCACATATTAGGATATAATATAATATATGACATATTATGTGTATTATGTATCCCCGTCATGGATTAACAATCAGTTTGAATTTGTATATTTACAGCTCACAAAATCAATGACGCTTCGCTAATATTCCTAGAGGAGCAAGATCTCATCGACATGGGGATAATCGAGAAAGGGCCCAGAGTTTTGATTTTAAAAATCGCGGAGAAGTTGAGGACATTTGATGAAAACGAAAATGAAGCTGGAAGCGTGGTCGAAAGAGGCTCTTCTAAACAGGTTTGTTCATATGTGATTAGCTATCTTTTAATGAAATTGATTATAAAAAGTTAACCATATCTTATAATAAATAGTTAACCATGTCTTATTGCTGGAAAACAAGAAAAACGTTAGAATATCATTATTCCAACATTATTCAAAAACTTATTTAATATTTTAGATATGTCGTCAAATATTTGAAGCAGATCACAAATTCTGTTTCAATATTTTGTTGCCAATTTTGGATCAAGGTAAAATCCCAGATAAGAATGGCCTCAGCTTTGTTACAAGAATTGCTTGTCGTGCTATGGAAAAGCGAATCTTTGATGGTCACAGGTGAGTAAAACTAATATTTGAACGATTATTGTTTTCTACACATCAATATTATAATATGTACTAGAATTGTTTTTATATTTAATGAAACATTATATTTCAAGCTATCCTACTGCAAAAGAGCAAGAACTCTTAGGCCAGGAGCTTGTTTCATTGTTTCCACAATTGACCTGTAATCAAGATAGACCCCAAGGTGCACCAGATGAGGTAATTTTTTTCTTATTGTAAAATGCAGATGTTTACTTTACGAAAGTTTTTATTTTTTTGCAGTGGGTCTTTTTCTGGCGTCATAGTGGATTAGATAAGGGTCCTCATAATGGTCTGATATATCATCGTATAAGGAACGTAGTCAAAACTCTACCAAGTGAAATGCACAAATTCAAACGAGGCATGCCGAGTAAGCGAATATCAGTATCCTCTGACATTGTTGCTCGAGCCCAAACTCTCCGAGAAATTGATTCCACGGATAAAGCAAAAATCTGCAGTGAAATGGAAGCTTGCTTTCCTTTGCACAAAATGTTCTTATTAGAAAGAGAAGAGCATCTCGGAAATTTTGGAAATGTTTCCTCATTTGACTGCATTCAGGGGCCTTTTGGTTACACTTACTCGTGGGTTAGTTATGTTGAATAAAGCTGACGATATTTTATTCGATTTTTCAGATTAACCAAACGTTTTCGAGGTTATTTCCGAATTCTGATCCAAACCCGGATTATGAAGGAGTTTTATGTAAATGTCTTTTATATTATCCCCATAAGTTTGCTCAAGTTAAGGATGGTAAACGCACTTCGCTTCTTCATTTGAGTTACGTACTGTAGCAATGGGATTATTGCTTTTTTTTCAGAATACATCCGGGCCTTACTCAGGATTAACGACAAAATGCCTATTCGTAGCATTCGTCGGACGGTAATGGTGAGTCCGCCAAGAAACGATCGTTTAGTTTACTGGATAACGGTAAGAAAATTTTATTCGTTAATAGTAATATTAATTACGTTTATTTTACGACATTTCAGCCCTCAGAAAACGCATTGGTGGAATACGTTGCTTCACTGAACAGCGTTCCCCAACCACACATCGCATGCGTTGCCGAACCCATGGGTGTGGGAAGGCTCTATTTAGTGATTAACAATCAAGTCTATGTGGAAGCAAAAACATCAATTCACGCCATTGATTTATTTTTTAGAAGTTTCCCCGTATTCGGAATAAAAATTCCCAGCGAACTTATAATGTTAATCGATTTTATGGCCATCGTTCTGTATAAAACATTAAACCATAGCACAAGACAGACAGTCAATAGACTTGCCGCCTCATTTAAAGAAGCAGCTCATGCGGAAGACCAAGAATGACTTGATTGGCTAGTCATACTGTTAAATATATAAACTAATCCAAATGAATAAAGCTGGAATATATTTAAATGCGCTAAAAGTTTCTTAATTCCTAGTATTTGAATTTAAAAGAGAAAACGGAATGATTTAAATTATTTTGCTCAACTTTTACTCATTTCACTAACATTTTAAATTTATGAAAATGAGTAAGACTAACTCTAATTAAAATATATATACAGTTTACTCAAAATTGTGTTTTGGTTTATTTACTCAATTTAGGGTAGGTCCGGTTTTAATTGAATTGAGTGATTTTTCACTCAATTTTGAGAACCTTCAAACGAGCGTGCATGCCACTCAGCGGCTACAAAACTTACAGATTTGCTTTTTGCTAAATGTTTATTGACATTTGGCGATTGCTTTTAAATTGACGGTTGCTAATTTTTACACACGCCGAGACTGAAGTTTGAATGGCTGTGGCGAGGTAGATATAAAGTATATTTGTTTTTGACTCAGGATAGGTTAGGTAAAAAAATGTTAGCTGTAGGCAAAAGTTTTTTGTATTTGGAAAATAGTAGATATACGGCAGGCGGCGAAGGTTTTCTTTTAGTCGAGTTATTAGTACACGACACTGAAGCAGTCTGCACATTGTATGAGAATTTAAAATTGACACTTCATTTGATCACTTAAAAAAAACATTGAAACACTTTTTCAGATTATCACTACTAAAGGCGTATCTGCCAAGATAAGCTATAAAAGTAGTTGGAAGTAAATGGAAAATACTAATCTTTCTTCTCATTTCTAGTTACAGGTATTCCACTAAACAGATCACACTTTCTAGGATTCTCAACTTTTGGTTTGCCTTCCCTTCGTCGCCATTTTCCGGTCAGTTGTGGCACGGAAGACAAAGCAAAGCCGGAGAACCATTCCTTGCTAGCACCAATCTAGCTAATGTGATGAAATGTCGGCAACATAAATGCTCAATGATAGGAAATGCCGTCTGTGACAACTAGAATACCAGAATCATCCTACGTATCTAGCAGTCGGCGATTTGACGTGACGAGAAGCTGAATAAACTACTATCCGGAGTGAACATAATACATGATGGTGTCCTGCTGCCCAAGAAAACCGAAAGGGTTTTTAATTTCTATCGTATAATTAGCACATCGTCCTTTTTAGGGTGATAATTGCAAATTAACAACTGAAGAGTGTGTTTGACTGACATTTTTCTGATCAAACCTAAACTATGTACCATTGCATATTCTCGAGAACAGCATATTCTGAAATGTTTGAGAATTGTTTTAGTAAAAAAGTGCATACCGTGAGCTCTGGTGAAATTGATCAGTAGAGTAAAGGGATGGCTACAAAATATCAAAATAGCTTGGCTAGAACATGATTCGAGACATTTCATGCGGTCAACAATATTCCTATGTGAAATCGTCAATGTTCTTAATAAGGATCGATGGGAAAAGTTTCATACACATACTTAGTTTTAATTTTTTTAGTTGGTTTCGCTCATACGATTTGCACAAAAATAATTGAATTCTCTTAGGAAAAAAACGCTGATTTTTAACTGTATGTTATTGTTGTTTGTAAAATCTAAACTTTTGCAAACATCCACAGTTTGGTAAACTATACGGTTTTGACTATCTTTGCTTTTTATATAGAGGCACAATTTACGGGTGCAAAAAGTGGACTATTTTTGAACGTCAATAACTCAGTTATTTCTCGTTAGATTTCTAATTTTTGTTAGCAACCGATTGGAAATATTTCACACAATTATTGCATTGTTGAAATTTTTTAACAATTGCTTAAAAACCGTTAAACATTTATTACAAGAAGAAGTAATTGTAAGAGTTATTTCCATTCGGTTGCTGCAAAAAAAAAAATTAAATCTGAAGAGAAATGACTGAGTTATTCACGTTTTAAAACAGACTATTTTTCGTTATGCTTTAATTTTTCGAACCCGTACTATGTATTACGATTGTAAAAATTGATGAGTTCACGTTTTTTTTCTCAGGGTTTTCTAAGACTTCACAGTCGAGGACCATTCAATTTTGGGGTGAAGTTTGAATTTGGAGGATCGATCAAATCCGAACTTCTTTTAAAATAGATCCACTTTTAAAATTGATGAACACTTTTGTTATGCTGTGTTTTTTAATGTTTAAACTTAACAACATAGGGTATGTGTCCCTTGACTCAGCCTATTATGTAACCATCGATTACATTTTTGAATAGAACTCTTAAAGTTTTCAAGCTAAATGTGAGATTCAACTAGTTCTACACTTGCTAAGATAAGTTTGATAAGACATTTGGTAGTATGTATCACGAAAAGTTACACAGCTCTTTTTATAAAGTCAGAAACTGTCTAGAGGACGTGGATTTAAAATGTCGGTCTACGGGCATCAAATTGGGTCTAATCTATGGATGCAACTTCGTCCCATTTCGATGGGTTTATTACTTCATTGCAGTCTTTGTAATGGTTTTCTCTCTTTATTGTATGAATGAAGGCATTGCCAGCTGTATTCGATTTGCTTGACACAAAATGTTAGCGCAACAAACTAAAGTAAAACTGCTTGAATCACATAAGTGGTGTTCATGTGTGATTTACTGGCCATTCAATAATGAAAACATTATGATTCGCTGCACATCGAACTTAGTTTCTGCTGGATTTTGTGTTTGGATTTACCAACTGAATATAAGCAACCGCCAAACACATGTATTTCCACTTGAAATTTTACCAAGAACTACCTTTTAACTACGTTGTTGATATAACAGGCCATAGTTGGGAACATACAAAAAATACTTGTCCCCAACATTGGGCCCATGATTTTCTTGTGAAGACGAATGAGTTGAGTTTAGCTATAGGAACAGTTAGTTTTGCAACGTGTATCTATTTTCTGCACATCCCGACTGCATTACTTGCTTTATCGATTCAATTCAGCCAAATTTAGATCACATAAAGATCGTTCAGATCAACTGTTCAGCTTAAACAGTGAAATCATGATACCCCAAAAGTTCAAGAAATCGACAATTACGCGAAAGTGAAAAACTAAAAGTTAATTAATATTGTCTCAATTGCTTTGGATTACATCGGTCATCCTAATAGCAACATGATTTTGTTGATTATGGCTAAATTAATGACACATTTAGTACATAGGCCGAATGAAGGAGCTAGGCTAACATTACATCCCCTTACCCTATATGTTATTAATTGTATCAATTCTTATTACATAAGTTTGATTTAGTATTTAAATTAACTTCAATTGTGAGAATGATGACGAATTTTTTAACAATCCCATTACTCTCTCTGAAAGAAATTATGGTCAACATAATAACTATAGTTTTTTTATGCATCAAAAATAAAAATTTGACTTTGTAAAGTTGATAACAGGTAAAAATCTGACGAAAAATAACTGCATGATAATGGACGATGGAACAAATGTCATAGAAGAAGTGAAACAGGAGGCCGTGTGCCTGGATCTCGGGAAACGGAGGAGCGACTTTGTTGGGAGCAACGCTTGTGAGAAAAGTTCTTCGTTCCAAGTTCCAAAATACGGCCTCAGCTTCCTGATATGTCGTTTTACACTGCAATACACATAACGATGTACTGCATTGTAAGACGAATAAGGAAAAAGGTAAATATCGCTACAGAAAGACCATCAAGGTCACTCTGAGAAGCTTGTTGGCTGCTACTTCTCGAGTCGAACCTCTCCGCACATAATTTCACATACTTATGCGCCTGTTTATGAAAATTTTCGATTGATTTACGGTTGTCTGTGATGAAAAGTAAGTATTTTAAACTGCTAAACATTTATTCTTTTCAATGGTGTTAAGTTTTGCTTTTTGTAAACAGACAATAAGCCGAGGTAGATATTGTGACTCAGTTTGAAGATGGCTGATAAAAAAAATACGAAATGAAGGTAAAATTTTTAAAGAAATTGTAGAAACAAATCGCTGCCTACATGGTCATACCGGAAGCAATCAGAAACACGAGGAAGGAAATGGAAGGCCAGTGCTAGGGAAGACCGCCGGATACTGAAGTTGGTGAAAAAGGTTGCTTTGATTACATCGACAGCCGTCAAATGGAACTATGACTGGAAGTGACAACTAGAAAAATCCGGAACCGTTTGATTGATTGTAAATACCGAGCTCGTTCTGGCAAAAACACCATTCCTGTCGGAACGGAATCGTAATAGAAGATTTGCTTTCGCTAAGCATCATGTCGAATCTCAAACAACGTGGAGCTGACTTTTTAAGGATTGTGTTGTAGAGCACTGAAACAAAAGGTGAATTTATTCGAAGCAGATATGTAAGACATCCTAGAAGTAGCGAGTTCTCTCCACAACAAACGAAAAATACTATCAAGCACGGTGGTGGATGTTTTATGGTGTTTTTCGTGGTATGGAACATCAACAAGTCAACAGGCCAACAGGTCCTCTGTTTTGGATAAAGTCTATTAGGACACAGGAGCAGTACCTGAGGTGAGATTATGCTGCGTAATGCAGAAGAAGACATGTCATTAAAATGGAAGTTCCAGCAAGCTAACAATCCAAAACACACATCGAAAAAGGTGAAGCAATGGTTTATTGAAAAGAAAATTGATGTCTTGGACTGTCTAGCGCAGTTTCCTGTCCTCAATCGAATGGAAAACCTTTGGAATGAGGTCAAGCGAAAATTCGCTTATTTCAAACATGTTGATTTGTGGAACGCGATCCAAAAAGCTTGGTATGCATTTACGAGCGAGACATGTCAAAAGCTTGTGGATCCTATACAAAATCGTTGTGAAGTTGTACTGAAAAGCAAAGGATTTTCAACTAAATACTAAGGATTGAACGAACACATATTGCTTCTGCCTGCTTCAAACTATAATTTTTGATGTAGAAGGAGATGTTCGCTCATCACCATGAGGCACCAAGAGTGAACATTAATGTTTTTGGCTAGAATGAAAGATGTGAAGAGAAAGTGTTGATAGTTCCGTCAGATGCGGCAGGTAGGAAAATCTAACAGATGTTTTTGAAAATTGAGCGAAAGGGCATGTATCCAATGGTACTCGAACCATGGACGTCAATCTTTGCCTAACATCCCACTGCGGGGTAGGTTGAAGCAACGGAACAAGTCCGCCACTTCAACAGGTAAAAATTGACGCATGGAAAGACGCTCATGTACCACTGTGGCTTGTATAGTTATTCTAGCGATCTATTGTGTGCACTCTGTTTATTGATGCGCACATGGGAGAGGAACTCTCTCCTTTTTTGGGTTTGTTTTGATTCGCACCGACTAACGTTTCTTCTATAATTTTTATTTTTTATGTAGGCAATTTGCATCTATTGTTTATTACACCGACAAAAGTGAATAATTTGTTTAGTGTGTGTGTTACCTTATGAATTCTGTTCTTTTGTTACTAGTTTGTAAGTTTAAGGTAAAATTGATACATGAAACGATCGAAAGCTGGTATGGGTGTATTGATTCTAAGGAATGGGTGTATTGATTCTAAGGAATCAAAGTAACTATTATTATCCATTCCAACCTTTTGTTTTGTGTGTCTTTCAACTTGTTTTTGAATTATTATGTGATTTAAGGGGTGATTGGGGCCAATTATAAATAAGAACCTTTTATAACCGGAACGTGTTCCTAAGATAACTTAGGGACCGAATGACGGATTCCAAAAGCCTACAATAGGACCACAGTTTCTTGAATCTGGCATCCGTAGCATCATGGACATTTAAATATACACACACACATTTTATGAGCCCGCCGAGCTGAGTCGAATGGTGTATGACACTTCTAGCATCGGACCGAAATTAGATTTTTCAAGCGATCAATATATAAGTATGTTGAAAAACAGTTACACTTACTCTCCAAACACTGGCACCTTAAATGCTCTTTTATTTAGCATTTCAAGCTTATTGCTTTCACAATTAGCTTATTGTTTGCTCTCAACTTAGTGTTCTAAATGCACTTCCACTGTTATTAATTGAGAGCTTTCAATGCCAGGTACCATTTTTGCATTAGTATGATTGCGTGGTAAGTACAATCATACCCTATGCCCAGCGAGTCAAGAAATTTTCCTTAACGAAAAATTCCTAGACCAAACCGGAAATCGAACCCAGTCACCACAAGCATTGTATGGCTTTGTAGCTTCGCCTTTATCGACTGAGCGACCGCCAAGGCACCTTAAATGCACTGAAACTTAATCTTCAAAAATATCCTCAGTCGACACAAATTACTCTACTCCACACTCTAAAACATTTAATATCTTCTTACAAAGTGAATTTTTCAATACACTACCTTTTGCATCTTCCACAATTATAATAGTTGATTGTGCTCCGATGGCCATCAACAGCATTAAGTGTACCGACTTCACCCACATTTTCTTCTCGCAGCTTAATATAACACTTCGATTCACACTCCTTCAATTATAATGCTTCACTTATAGTTTCTTGAGGGGTCTTAAACTTCCAGCACTCCCACACAGTTCAATCCGTTCATGTCAAAGGTTTTTTGCAAGCTAAAATCTGCTACCTTTTGGCGACAGCATAATGTTACAACTGCAACTAGGGCACTGCGTGAACCGTTGACCGAGGCGGATTGTCAATATAACAACAGCGATACACGATTTGAATAGGTTGCACACTTATCTACGATCACAAATCATCATCGTCGTCGTCATCATTAAATTATCAATTGTACAAAAACCCGATGGCATAATTTCCCGTGACCGCACACACTAGATCACATTAACCAGCAAAAACCCCACGTGTTTACACGCTCACTTAGGAGACACACAGCCATTCATTGTTGGATTCGATTGATCCGACGATCCCGATCGCGGCAGCAGTTTTCCCGTTTACACTAAGATGATTATTGGCTTGCCATTTTCCAACCCGGTGGATGATTTTCCACGAGGACGCCGTCCTGTTCAACCGATCGATCGCGACTGAAAGCTTCGATATGCAAAGTGGTATCTTTTATATTTGAGTTTGCCTTGAGACCTCCTCGCCTGTCTGCCGTCTTATGTATGCTAGCGGTTTAGGAAATTTTCGCGAACACTGACCCGTCAACTACCACCGATGAATGCAAACTGCGTCGACGGCTGTAAGCCGCTCGCGAAAATCATCTCGCGCACATACCAAACTAATATGAAGTATGCGCGAAACGGTGAATCGAAGCCTTTTGTGGGGTGTTTTCGACCGACCATGCACCGGAGGAGTCGCTTGGTGGCTCAAATTGGGAAGGGGTTTTCGCGGTGAACGATTTTCCCACCGCGGGCGGCCCAGCAGCGATGATCGGCGTAGCTGCAAATTGGGTGGAAGTTGATGTGGGCGATTTGCGTTCAGTTAGCGTGTGGTTTTATGCGCGGTGATGAGTATCCGTTTTGTATTAATTGTTGCCTTTGTTGTGGCTTCTAGAGGAAGGTTCCCCGAGGGTTGGCTGGTTCGTTTATTTCGAGTGTGATATTTTGAAGGACAACCACGTGCGTTTGTGATTGAAATTGAGTTATTAACAGTTTGTTGGTGGGTGGTGTTTTATTCAATGTAAATAGCTTCCTATTTTTAATTCGTATTCCATTTTGACATGTTCATTGCGTAGTGGTGTTAGAACTTTTTTTATATGAGAATGGACTGTATGTGTATGTCTGGAGCAGAAAAATGGACATTAGCAAATGGAATGTAGCAAAATTAAGTATCATTTCTTTCGTTCTTTTTTTCTATACGTGGTTTGAGTGGTTTTAGATTCAGTATTATTGATACTGGTTTCGCAGTTATCAAGTCTAGAAATGGTGGAAGTTCAATAAGCCACCTAGAGAGATTGATTTGGTAAATGTTTTGTGTCAGTTGAAGTGATATTATTTCCCTTTATCAATATCTGCGTGTACTTCTAATCGCTCATCTGTAAATACGTTTATAGAGGAAAGAGTTTTTTTTTCAAACCATTTGTGGAGATTTGTCGATGAAGTTTCCAACATAGTTACATGCACAGATAAAAAGAAACATTGAATTTTCTGAGTTATCTAATGCACATAAAGGGAATGCTAGATTTGGCAGAAAATAATGGGATATTTTATGTAAATTTTAGACTACGTACATTCGAAATCCATCAGGAATCGATTCGTAATGACCAGCAGAATGAGGTAGCAAATCATGGACACTTACACACTCAGATTATTTTACAGAAATCTGTAAAGTTTTACCGAATTCTCAACAGCTGAACGTTCGGTAATCCGATTTTATTTATTTAACAGATTTAATTTTAGATATCTGTAAAATTTCACCGAAATCCGTAAAATCGGATTACCGAACGTTCAGCTGTTGAGAATTCGGTAAAACTTTACAGATTTCTGTAAAGAAAATCTAAGTGTGTAAGCTTCATAAGCAAATGCAGACCCTGGATATACTCCGTTGCATAATGAAATCATCCATAACATAATAATGGGCTTTCAGCAGATGTCTGGTCATCACTTCTACACTGCCAAAGCACACGTTCAAATACGAAATTTTCCAAGAAATTCATGGCTTAGCTAGCGATTTGTGTTCGAGATACAAAGTGCTCCATTTGCGAAGACTTCAACCATAAATGACCAAATGCACGTAAAGGAATGTCTACATAAATGTCACCTTCCGTCGCTGAGCTCGCACAAGAGTCCACCATATTTTTTGGCGTGACTTGGCCTCATACTACTATTCAAAACAAGGGATGGAATGATATAAGGAAAATGTGGTCAACTTCGTACCCAGGACCTTAATTTTCCAAACACCCCAGTGTTAAGACAAATCGAATAATATTTGACTATTATGAAGTAGTAATTATTTAATCATCTGTTTTGGTAAACGAGCTGTTTAATGAAAAATTAAGATATTAGTACCGATTTTCAATTTGAACCGATTTCCCAAGCAGCACACACTGGTCGAAAATGGTTGCGGCAACTCAATTATGACTTGATTGAGTGGCAGTGCAGTCACATGAACTGGTTTGGAACAAGTGTGCTACTAGGGTTGTACCAATAGTAAAGATGATGTTGGGGCCACTCACAAAGAAAGATGGTGGTTTTTCACTGGTCAAACAAAGTAATTTTTAATCGTGCTGGAATGGGGATTTGGACCGATTTGAACCAACAGTTCCTAATGAACACCATCTTTCATTAGGAAAACAAGGTAACTAGAGCTAAAGCTTTAGATTACGAACCGATTTTTACCAACAGTGGTTCACTTGTTCCAAGACTAGATGGCCCGGCAAGTAGGACGAGCGAGTAATATGGATCACAATCAATTTGACCCCCACAATTAAAAATTAATTCAGCTCCTTACACCCTACGGAACAGCACATCTCTCCGGGAAGCAGTTTTATTGTTTCCATTGTGCCATCGAACAATAAATAACCGAAAAAAAAGATAACGCGATATGCCCGATAGCAAAATAGTGCACAACAAATCATCGACACAACTGTTCAAATCCGATGCTCGACGCAGATTTTTTGTTTCTCACAAACTTGCAATTTCGACAACTACATTCTACAAACTGTTTTACTAGTGGAACTAATATTTGCTAAAAGCAAGTTGCAACGTTCTAAAGAACAATCTATATCATAATATCTGATTGAAGTGTTTGGAGAAATTGGCGTCCCTAGAAGCATTTCGCGTCTTCTGAAAATTTTATGCTTCTGTTGATTTCCAAGCTCATCTTTCTGGGACCAGCTGGGGGTTGAATTTGGTACTAAAGTTCTGTCCAGTTAGAATCCGAAATCACTTATTGTGTTGCAGTGGTCACTTTCCATGCCACAGCAACACAGAATTCTTTTACAGCGGTTTATTTACCTGGGCGGCCATTTTCTGTGGTCAAGCTATGTCCATTTAGAACCCGGAATAATAAACGGATTGCCGTACAAATAAGTTTAATACATCAAAACAAAGGTAATTCACTGTAATTTATGGAAGAAATATCAATACAAATCATTTCTCTTCGTTTCTAATGAAAATTCGCACTTTCTTCTTTATTCCTCCCATTAAACGCTGCACACCTCCGCAGTCAACTTCCTTGGCACATTTGTTCCACATTTTGACCATCTGGGTCGCGTCCCGAGCCGTTTTTCCACTTTTCTTAAGCTTCCGCTTCATTATTGCCCAAAATCTCTCGATGGGCCGGAACTGCGGGCAGTTGGGTGGGTTTATGTTTTTATCGATAAAATCTACGTTATTATCGCGGTACCACAGGATGGCTTCCCGGCTGTAGTGGCAACTCGCCAAATTTGGCCAAAACTTCACGGGACCTTTATGGGCTTAAATGAAAGGTAGTTCTCGGTTTTTGAGGCATTCTTTCTTGTTTAGCTTCGAGTCCATCGTCTTATTCGTCACGAACACTTTGCTCCGCAGCTGCATATCCCTTGCAAAATCATAAGTTTTTCGGCAAATTTATTCATTTTTTTATTTTTTTTTAAATTTTTAATTTAAAGTGCTTCTGCAAATTACCTCGTTGATCATTTTTTTTGTTGGGGCGCAGAACCACTGCGTACACTGAGTGGAACTTTTTTGGTATCTTAAAGCTAGATCGCCATTTGTCAAGTGACCAGCCTAAGACGCGTCTCCCAGTCAGGCAAAATTGAGTTCATAAAACCCACCACCTTTCCAGGATTTGCAGTCCAAATTTCTTTTGGTTGCATATTGCCATTGTACAGAAATTTATGTCTGCTCTTGTACAAAGCATCACAACTGCAAAGCAGATGTTCCGAGGTTTCACGTTCCATGTTACAGAAACGACAGGTATCATTCTGAACCTGGCCAATGTTTTTCAATGTTCCAGAATTATTATTGTTAGGCTAGTATAGGTACAAAAAACTCTCTTATTGAGCTCCAGAAGCTTTTTACTAATTGTAACATTTGGAATTATAAACCTTTTCGATTGAACACACTTTGTGGTGACCAACCAATTGGTCATTACCCTTTGCTTTTCCCAAGATTTTAATTCCATTTATACGGGACAGTATGATATACCGCAGAATGGTTCTGGGCCAATAAACTGTGCATTTGAACCTTGTTTAGCAAGCTCGTCTGCCCTTTCATTGCCCGGAACCAAGAATAAATTTACCGAGTTCTCTTGGCACACCTTTCGCAATGAAAGAATGCTTTCCCAGACAAGTTTGGATGTGCATTTACTTAAAGCTTTTCGTGCCGCTTGGCTGTCTGTAAAAATACAAATACTTGCATATCTATGTTTCCTCTTCAGACAAATGTTAACACATTTTATTATAGCAAAGATCTCCGCTTGGAAAACCGTTTGATAATTTCCCATCGCCACTGAGATATCTACCCCAGGGTCAAAGATTCCTGCTCCCGTTGATCATAGCCTGGGGCGTGAAAACAAACAAAGAGTATTACTTACAAAACGTTATCAAAGACACCTTACTTCCCTGTGCTAATAAACTTTTTGGAGGGGACATTTTTTGTTTCCAACAGGAGTGAGAAATACAATCCTGTTTAACTTTTATAACAATTTTCAAGTGTATCATTTGTACGTTGGCATCCTGTACAACTCTTTGCAAAAAACATAGAAATTTTGAAAAAATGCATCCAGAATCGCATGAGGTATTCTTCTAAAATTGCAAGAAAGCTCCGCTGAAAATGTTGAGTAAGTGAAAATGTCGATCAAGATTTATTGAGATGTAATAATTTTATAGCAAGAATTGCAAAATTTGCTTAAAATATTGGGTAATTAAAATTTAAATCTAAATTTCATAAAAATTAGAACAAGATATACTCAGATTCTATAGTGAGATTCTCAGACAAATCTTATCATCATCATCATCATCATACGCCTGAATCTAGTCTGTTGTAAGGAACATTGCAATCATTGTTGTATGGTGCATGAAAGATTGTTTACCATTTCGTTGTTTACACTTCCTTTAGCTTGGAATCAAACGAGGGGTAATTTTAAGCGTTTGTTAGAACTCATTATTTTTTTCTATGTAGATTTTCGATTTTAGATTTAAAATCTAGATTTTAGATTTTAAACATATTCAGCTGGAAAAAGTATTGTTAATTTCTGTTCAATATCATGCGCGTAAAACAATGCATTATAAATTGTATAAAGTTTGGGGACATTCCATACATTGCTGCTAATATTGTATGCAAAAACTCATCTTCGTTCGAACTATTTCATGCAAGGTTATGCTTCGTGTAAAATGAAATATAATTTTACATGCTCTGATATTCACATCACAATGAAATTTCAGATTTTTTTTTCTGTGTATGCTTAAAATTTGAAAGACATATTTTTTCATTAACTTTTCCCTAAGACCAAACATATTTATTGATTAGGGTTTTCAGTACAGAACTATAAATGTACCAAATGTTAAACAGTTCGTACATTTTATATGAAGTGTTCAATTTTTGGCATCTCAAGTAACATTGCCAAAACCATTCAGCTTTATTAAGTTTTACTCAAGTTTTATGAAAGCCACTAGAAATCAATTCGGTTTTATTATGGCAGCAAGAGATGCCAATAGGTTTCAAATTTTAGTCCGTTTTATAAGAACCTACACAGCTTATTTGCAACGATCTTAAAACCTTGACTTCTAAAATTTCTTTTACTCCACACTACCAAAATCTCGTGTAAATTTCTGTCCCTGAGACCGACACATACAAGCGTCCTTTAGCGCATAAGAATGTGTTGAAAGAGATGAGAAAATAAATTCAATCAAACGCATCTTTTGTTGAATTGCGTATGTGTCAGTTTCAGAAGACATAATTTTACACGAAATCTTTCTTTACGTTCCCCGACTTTACGTTCCCCGACTTTACGTTCCCCGACTATTTACAAACATGGATTAGGTCTCGTGTAAAATTCATAATTTCTAAGTGTGTCCTATCAAAGGTTTTATTTTGACTTTGTAAACTCATAAAATGCTGTTTTGAAATGCCGTTTTAGGTCTGATTCATATTATCTTATTATGGTAAGTTGAAAAAGCATTTTAAAACCATTTTACCTCCAGTAAATGCATTAAACGGCTAACTGGCACTGAGGAAAGCTACCAAGCGACCACATAGTTTTATAGTAGCCATTGCTAAGATAAATTGGCTTTTTGGCAAAACTGTGATTTCTTTTATTCGCCATATTGAAGTATATGACATAATTGAAATGTGGAAAAAATACACCAAATTTTAAATGTAATACAATTGAACTGTAGATCTGGGACAAATTTCGGTTTTCGTTTAGATAACCTAATTGAATTCCATCAATTTTCAGAAGTTTCCTAATTAATTTATCGAATATATTACTTTCAATTTTGTTTTTGTTGTTGTAAACTCGCATAATTTTCGAGGCGCATTAATTTTCGTGCCAATATTCACCATAAAATTTAACGCGCATATGATTTGGAGCATGATACGCTATAAAAAAACTCAATTTGTTTCGTATATTTTTCTATCAAACATAATTTCCCGCAACATTTGAGCTTTTTTCTTAGCCATTATTTACTGCTGAATGAATCAGAAGAGCAGAGAATCGAACAAAGCAGAACAACAAAAACTAACCACGATATCACCGTGAAGTTTGACAGCTGTGGCCATTTGGCCCTATGCTGGTTTTGATGGCAGCCAATAAGTTTTATGATGGTTCTCAAGTGTTCATAACATCTTTTACTAGAACATTTTTAAAATCTTTATGGTCTTGGAAGGGTTTTATTAATTTGTTTTCACAACCGTCTATAGAGTGGGCCACTTTGTACACATTTCGGCTTTAAAGATGCATAGAGGAGGTGTTGATAGACAAAACAGTTTTGAATGTAGTTTCATCAACAAAGCCGGGAGGAGTGCTATACGGCTGGAATTGAACTGAAATTGTTACTTGGGATATGACCTATAATTATTTAAACGAAAATAAGAATAAACACGTGTAAGTTTCCCTTTTCTAAACATATTGGCTCTTAAATTTTATTACCGTATCGAGGCGCACAATTTCGAACATTCTTCAATAATCACCCTCGCTTATTTACTTGCGTTGGTCTTTGACCGCTCACATGCGAGTGGCATGACAAAAAAGAACGTTCGCTTTAATGAAAATGTGAGAAGATACAGATCATTATCGGAACTAGTGGAGGTTAATTATTTCCCCCCATACATACACACGTTGCCCTGCTTTCCGTACATGGGCATGATGGCGTTGCCGGACACAGTAGAATTTCCCCCGTTCAAGGCTCTGTCTCATCAGTCGCGGGTGTTGGCTACGATGGGTGTTAGTTTATTTTTTGTTTTACCGTGTGAGTGCGTCATCAAGAGACATAATTAAATTAGCCTAGCGTTTCTCAGCCAGCAGGTTGACGGGGCAGGCTGGAATGAGTAATGAATGATATTTTTGCGAGTGCTGACAGGGTAATGAGCGCACACGGACGTGGATGAGATTGCCTATTTTGAAGGCTTTGAACTTAGAGGCATGGAAACGGTGTTGGATAGGTTTAATGACCGTTAAAGCTGCCGACTTGTGTTGGCTTGAAATTGCAAAGTAATGTCAAGAAAGGGATTATGATAATTGTATTCATTGTCTAAACAAAGAAACACTTACACAGGAAGATGTGATTTGCCTAGAAACCTCGGTGAAATCATTTGCAAATCGACATGCTATTAGGTTCGTCGCTTGATACTTATCAGGTCTCTTTCGTCGAAATCATCTCAACCATCGTATAGTTCTGTTTAGTAGTGCTGGAATGTAAATTTTTTCTAGTGGAAAACTCAGCTTTTGATTCATGTAACAAAGCACTTTCCTTTGCAGAGAAGTGTGTACGAAACATTTCGCAACAACAGCTTTTAAGTGCATGCCGTTAGATGACCGGCTCTATGCAACACAGGTGATGCGTTTCAGAATGCATCTTATGAAGCGATGTACAAAGATGAGGCAATTTATGTGCCCATGCTGGCCATAAATTGTGAACTTTTACGTGGTGCATTGTATGAAAAGATATCGGCTTTGTATGACCTATTCGGTGTAGCGTGTCGGGGTTAGTTAACTTATTCGTAAATTTTTCAAAAATTGGTTTATCACAATAACTACATTGAATACAACCTTGACTCGGTGGTCCTTGTCATTAGTCAAAAATTAGGGGGAAACACAAAACACACTGCAGTCACACGTGGTATAGCAGAACGCATCAAATTCATCGTTCAAAAGCCATCGAATCGGGTGCTAAAGTGTTTGTTTAGTTGTTTGAAATTAAATTGTTCTACTGGTTGAGGTACTGAACCTTCTCTTATGCTGCGGCGAGGTTTTTGCGTTCTTTGAAGCATAGAATTTCGTTACACGCGCTGATGACAACCTGAGCCGAGTGGTGCAAGACCCAGGTGTGTGTGCCTATGTGACATATCCAACATGTGTAAAACTCTGCGTCGGTTTTAGAGCATACGAGCATGATGGGGGAGGGAAACAATTTCATTGCCATTACCCATTATAATTGGTCGCGTTGATGTGATGCATCGTGACGATACACTAATGACGGTGATGGTTCGGTGTAACCTTGGCGAAGGCTGTTCTATAGCAGGTGTGAACTTTGCAGCACACGCACCGCAGAGGCTTTTGTTTTGGTCTACCTAATTTGTATATTTTCGTTACTTACTTAATTTAGTAAATTTTGATCTCAATTATAGTAGTTAACCGGCCTGTCTGATTGTTCTACGAGATATGCCTGGTTTGAGCCACCTACGTAAGATCACCATCTGAACGTTGTTGCAAATGCAATGCATTGCGATGTTATCGCATCTTATAACTGTCTGCGGGGGATGAGGCGGGGTAGTTTGAAATATTGTTAGCAGATATGTCGAACATTCATATTTCACGATGTAGGTAGGTGAAATAATGGAATGCTAATAAATTCTTGCTTACACTCTCGTTTATCATTCCGGGTGAGATGGTGGTGGATCAGCCGGTCGGCAAAGTGATGTTTTGTCTTGTTGTTACATCTGATTGACGATGAATAAACCAGCATCTTAGAAAAGCGAGATAATAGGGGGCATCGCAGATCAGGTATCGCTGTATGTTTGGCTATACAGTGCTGATACAGTTTTGTCATCCCTTCCACGCTTCAAAATGTTTCTGTTCACCTGTAATTTGCTGTTTCCTTCACAGTTTGAAATAGTCATGTTATATATGGAATGCCAGATTTGACATAAAGTAAAGGTATATTTCATGTAAATTTAAGCAAGACACTGCTTAAATCAGGTCCGCTGTATGAAAAAGTGCATGCAATATCGTTATTAACGCTTGCTTTTGCTTGCAATTCGATGTGGGCAACTTTTCATCTTTCAGTTAAAATTCATAATTTTTTCTGTGTTTTTAGCACTAAACTAAAACTAGCCATTTGTATGCATTAACGCAGAAAAGAACAAGTTTCTGTCAAATTGTGTAATAAAACAACTGGTAAAGCACATAGGTTACAAAGAACATAAAAATTGTTTTTGAAAAAGAAGGTGACAAAATCACCTCATCTAAAGGGTGGAACGGTCAAAAATTGGTCAATCATGATTAAGTGCAAACTGATTAGTTTATTATAAAACTGATTAATCTTTATTTCTTTTTGAAGTTCATCTTCTTGAACAAAGGAAAATTATTTGATTTGGCTACCGATTCTACAAATGTGAACTGTTGGGGTTTACAATTCACACCTTCCATCAAGTTTTGTACCGCATGTTCTATCCACTTTATTTGATGCTAAACGCCAATTTGCCTTGAACTGTTTTTCGCGTCCAAATATTTTTTAAGTTCTCTTGAGGTTTACGATTGCCCAATATTTTTCAATTGGACGCAGTCCCGGCGAGTTTGGAGGGTTTTCCTCTTTGGGTATGAATTAGAGTATAGTTTGCTCCCATAGAATTGTAGATAATTTAATTTAATAAAACATTGCTCAAGGAACTTCTAGAAAATTTGAAGTTTTGCATTTTTTCTGCATAACTTTCGATCAGCAGTATCAAAAATTATCATCAAAGAGCGGGGAGTTAACGGGAGTCTTTTATGACAATGTTTATATTTTTATATAAAGCCATCTCCATTTATTTATTATCACTTATATCACAGACAAACAGACATAACACATAGAAAATTTAGCAACACAAATAATCGTCATTAACACACGTGTGCCATCTGTTGAGCACACTGTGGTGGGTGATAAAGCATAACAGATGGCGGTAGTGTGCCAACGTCAAAAATTAGGGAATCGACTATGCGCGCTACCTGTGGTGACACTACCAACTAAGAAACACTTGAATTGGCCGTTCAATCTGTTTGTCTGTGATATAAATGATAATAAATAAATGGAGATAGGTTTATATAAAAATATAAACATTTGTATGAAAAAACTTCCGTTATTACGCTCTTTGATGATAATTGTTGATACTGCTGGATGAAAGTAAAGCAGAAACAATGCAAAACTACCAATTCTAAAATGTTTTTTTTCCAAAAGGGGATCAAAGTGAACAAACAATTTGCATAGATGTTGTAGATGGAACTTTCACTTTTAGTTCACGCATTTCGTGTTTGCAAATAAAGGAGTAAGATATAAAAACGTATTTTATACACTTCAACCTCTACAACTTTGTTTTATACAATAAGTTACAACTATCATGTATCTTCCCGATTTGCGTCATTTATTGTCCTAAAAGTCATTCAAACAAACAATTAGAACAAAAAAACTGTTTTTTGAGTATTTTAAATTTAAATTTTTCAGCAAAGTTTCATTTGTCATTTACAATTCTTTATTAGCAACTATAACTTTAAATCATGAGAATAAAAAGTTTGAATTTTTATTATGAAGATAAAAGGACCACCCTTATAATCATCCAAATCATCCAAATCTGACGTGGTACATTGAAACAAAATACTGACGCTTTGAAGTCCGTTGATTGTTCCATTCGTTCGGTGATTTGTGCGACGAAAAGGTAGACTCAGCATCGATTTTTTCCTTAATGCACGCGGTCGTACATTCAGATGATTTGCTCGATTATGGTTGGGCAATCCACTCTTCCTTGCAAGGTATCCGCGATAAACAAAGCTCTGGCAGTGTCTCTTCGTGTAGAAAGAGGCTCCAGATGAATCAGTACGCATCGAACCTTATAGCTAGGCAAACGGCAAGGATCTGTTTTAGCTTGTATTCCAAACTGCAGAGCAATATTCAAGAACTGATCGGACCAACGAGGAGTATAATGACTTCAGGCAATAAACAAAAGATAAAACCTAACGTTCTAGATGATTAATCGACCACATAAGAAATAAGCTGCTTGTATGTGAGTCCCGAATCCAAAATTACGCCTAAATCCTTCACGTGGCTCAGCCGTTCAATATTTGTCCCTGACAGATTATAGTTGAAGATAATCGGGTCCTGTTTTCAAGGAAATGAAATAACTGAGTATTTTTTTGGGTTCATTTCCATTCGGTTAACGATGCACCAGTCAGCGAAAGCTGATCCTGATGCTGAAAAGTGTGACAATCGGCAATGGAACAGATACACTCAGTAGCAAAAAAAAGCCGAGCAAAATTTTGCTTCTAAAAACGCGTTGTTCAACCTTCTGTCCCTTTGTCAATTATCAATATTTTTAGCTGAAACTATCACAACACCATAAAAAACGTATAGCCTTTATGTGATCAAAATTTCATGTTGATATAATTTATAAATTTGAAGTTATCATATCATATGTGAAAAAAGTCATTTTTGGAAATAGCAATTTAAAAAATCCGTATTTCTGTGAAAAATTTAGGTAGCGTATTACTAATTTGTCCATAGCTCAACAATACAGAAAACTTTGGGGACACAATTTGAACTATTTCCATTAAGTGGTTTGGACTACAGCTGGCGTCAAAGTTGAGACACCAACTTGAGTATTTCTCTCTATCACCCGAAATCGACCTTGCTGAAATAGCGGCGCAAAAAGCAAGCCGAGGTGTATTCTATTAATAATGCTGTATAATACTGCATTCGTAGTTTTCACAAACCAATTCATTCAATATTTTTAAAGTTCTTCGTGGGTTACACTAGTTATTCGGGATATTTCACGCGTAACTCGGCTTTTTTTTGCACCGATATTTCAGCAAGGCCAATATCGGGTGAAAAGGGGAAATACTCATGTTGTCCAAACCACTTAATGGAAACAGTTCAAATTTTGTCCACAAAGTTTTCTGTATTGTTTTAAGATATGGACAAATTTGCAACACGCTACCTAAATTTTTAACAGAAATACGGATTTTTGAAATTGCTTTTTCCAAAAATGACTTTTTTCACACATGTTATACATTAATTGTTATATTATTTATTCTCCGTGCGAGGAGTAACGATTATGATGTAGAAGGAGATGTTCGCTCATCACCATGAGGCACCAAGAGTGAACATTAATGTTTTTGGCTAGAATGAAGATGATGAAGAGAAAGTGTTGAAAGTTCCGTCAGAGTGCGGCAGGTAGGAAATCTAATAGATGTTTATTGAAAATTGAGCGAAAGGGCATGTATCCAATGGTACTCGAACCATGGTCGTTAATCTTTACCTATCATCCCACTGCGGGGTAGGTTGTAGCAACGGAACAAGTCCGCCACTTCAACAGGAGTCAATGAAAAATTGTTTTGTGTTGATATCTCTTATCGATTTTTTCCCATCCATCCGAAAATTGTTTTTTATGTTCATGCAAGCGTTATGCATCGCAAATCTTAGCAACCATGTTGTTTACAAAGCCATGGCAAAAATATTCATGCAACTACGCACGATAGTTTATTTGTACTGCTACTCCACCCCGGAGCCAAGAAGTTGGACACCATGAGGTACTTTGTAGCTGCTGAATATAGCCGATTCAAACAGAAAACTGGCTCCGGCGGTTGGTGGAATCGGTCAAACGGTGAAGCAATATCCCGGCAAGATGGATATTGTTATGCGAAACCATGAGTCGAGCTCGGCCGGGTCTGAGCAGCGCAGAGATCAACTTGACGATGAATGGCAACGACTGGCAAGAGACCGGGTACTTTACGTCTCACACCAAGCGGTAAGCGTTGAAGTCAAGGATTCTCGCACACAAGCTGTGCAGAAGTGTATTTATTGTGGTGCGAATCCTCACTCTTGGCAGGAGTGCCCAGGATACCAAAGGCAATTCAATAATGTGCAGCGTTCCATCCCTGGACGCTCAAAAAGACTTATACAGAAATGCTTAAGTCTGCAACAGCCGCTCAAGATGACAACCGATTTTCTATTTTGTCAGCTGATGAATCAAACTCTGACTTATCTGATGAAGGCAATTTTTCAGTGGTACACGCAGTTGGAGCCTCAAAAAAGCATCGGCATCCTCTCCGAAAGTGCGCCGTAATATAACAAACAAAGGTCACTTCGAAAAGATTGCAAAATATTCAGGCTAGGGAAGAAATTGAACCAACTCCTCGATGCAGTAAGAACTTTCCGCCGTTACCAAAGGAGAATAATAATAATAAAAACACAGCTCAAATTTTCCAATAGGAATCCACGTACGATCGATGATTCATTGCTTTTCTGGACATTGTGGCTTTCATTTAAGACATGTTGTTTCCGACATTGGGATCTCTTCTTAAGCAATTGAATGTTTCATAGCCCCTGTTAGCATCGATCATATATTTCAATGGATAATCCATTTGGAACAAGGTTGGAGGTGTACTGCATTAGAACTGCCTCTGGTGCCAAAACTAGATTCGTTCAAATGTTTAGTTCACAAGTCCGGTTGTGATATATTTGCTCTTTGTGAAACATGGCTTGCTTCAGAAAATAAACTCAACTTCCACGATTTCAATATTATACGTCTGGACAGAGAGGATTCTTTTGGAGGAGTGCTCGTTCTACAAAATTTCTCTTCCAGCTCTTTTAGTAACTGCAAATAATACAGACTTTTCTAATGTTTTAATTCACATTTCTCTTAGAATTTTCATTAGCCGTAGTCAACACTGGAATCTAGTTTTATTTTACCATTTTACCGTCGAAAAACGTATCCAAGCGGCGTCTCTCTGGACAAGCGATTCACTATGCTGAAATTTTCTATGGCTCTTCTTTCATCAAACCATCACCCGGATGCGATATGATAAAATTCAATCTGAAAAATCTCCGAGTTATCGTAAAAAGACGGGCGCTGGACTTATTTAATTTTTACTTCGAAACAACGTTGTACCCCCTGAAGTTAAAGTACAAAATGTTCCGATAATTATATATACACTAATGATTAACCATCAATTTAAAATTTGTGCAGTATTCAACCAATTTTTGGATGCGTCCTCTTGTTCATATCCAAATCAAACTGATATTGGCATTTTTTTCAATTTTTCGCACGGAAGTTTGAAACTGCGTGGTCTTTCTCCCGAGCAAAGAAAACGGATTGTGCGGAAACGGTGCACCGTCAGTAGTTTTTCGATCAGAAAACTAGCTAAGGAAGAAGGTGTGAGCATCGTATCAGTTCAAACCGCATTACGGAAGTATCAACAACAGTGCTCTTTCATAGATTCCCCGAGACGGGGTATAAAAAACCGGTCCCGCTAACGTCATCCTTCAACATCGGTCCGAGATGTGGCGAGAAAGCAAAGTACTTCGACGACTAATTTTATGCGTGCCGAGAAGAGAATGGGCCTGAAGACTCGCAAGAAGAAGCAGACAAATCGAAGCAACAAACAGGCTGTATCTGTAAAACCGAGGGCTCGAAGGCTTTGTCGTACAGCTGACTGCTCACCAAAAAAAGCGGTGTTATCATGGATGATGATACCTACATAAAACTCGACTTTGAAGCTCTGCCGGGACCACCGTTTTATACCTCGCCAAAGGGAAGGGATGTTTCTGGATCAGTGAAAGTCATTTATGCAAAAAAGATTGCTACTCTTGATCAAACAGCATAATAAGCCTACATTTTTTTGGCATGATCTGGCTTTCTGCCATTATTCTAAATATGCACTAGAGTGGCACAAAAGGAACAATGTCCAAAGGAATTGTACCAAAGGAGATGAATCCACCAAACTGCCCAGAGATTCGCTCTACAGAAACTTTCTGGGCTTTGACGAAGGTGGAGCGGAGAAAACTCATGAAACCAGTGGATAGAGTTTTTTCCCTTGATTATCGAGATTTCCAGCCCTGAGCTGGTTCATCTCCCGTCGTAGTCACTCAAATACTTTCTGAGTATTTTCATAACTTGTCCGGGTGAGATTCGGACTTGTGACTTTGGCGTGAGAGGTATGGATGCTTACTACTACGCCGGGGTCGCTCCCCAGCGGATTTAAAAATTTAAGAAAGATTGACCAAAGGTGGTGAAAATGGTAGGAGAGAACACTGTACAGAAGCTTATGAGTAGTGTTAACGGAAAAGTTAGAGAATTCACCTACCCTACAAGCAATGCAATTGTATGTAATGTGTAGCAATTGTAATGACTAAGGAAAGAAAACATTGTTATTTACTATACTTAAGAATAAAATAATAAAATTTCAAAGTATGTTTTGTTTTATTTGAGAAAAAAAGAGTATTTATATTTTTCGGAACAGTTTATAATAGCTATTCAAAAACCTGGATAATCAGCGTCTGATTATAGCGCATACCGTCCGATTGCTATACTTTCGTGCATTAGGAAATTGTTGGAGAAAATGACCCTTCGATGGCTCGATCACTGGGTCAAATCGAATAGCTTGCTATCAAATACCCAGTTTGGGTTCCACAAGAACAAAGTAACAAATGTTTGTCTAGCGCTTCTTTCCATAGATGTTCAACTTTCCCACAAGGAGCAACTGGCTTAAATATTCATGGACATTAAGGAGGCTTTTGATTCAGTTTCCATTGAAATCCTGTCAGATAATCTGCAGAGATGTAGACTTCCTGGAATTTTAAATATTTTTTTGTACAGTTTGTTGTCAGAAAAGCAATTGGGCCGCAAGGCCCATGCCTAAGCCCCCTTCTTTATAACGTTTACGTCAAAGATATTGATAATTCTTTGGCCAAAAAATGCACTCTTAGACAATTTGTCGACGATCTTCTGGAGATCCACGGTCATTCCTAGATAACCGCAGAAAACTGAACTGCTAGTGTATACTCGAAAGCGGTACAAGCCCAACTACAGCTTAATCTTTAGAACAGAATCGTTTTCCAACCTTTCCTTATAGATGTGATTTTATCTTTTGTTATCCTTCAAATACCTTGGGGTCTGGTTTTAATAAAGGTGCACTTAGATTGCCCACATCACGTATTTGAAGCACAAAAGAGAAAAACTATCAACGTTCTTCGTCCAATTTGTGGCACATGGCTCAACCGGGAGACTTCATAATTCACTTGGAGAACTGACAACTTCCAGAACTAGTTACATGGGCCTGTTTCAAGGCTCATGCCTAAGTCCCCTTCTTTAAAACTTTTACGTCAAAGATATAAGACAATTTGCTGACGACAGTGTGGTCTCCTTAACCATAGCAAAATTCCCTAGACAACCTATCTCCTTGGGCTAGGAATCTAGGGATCGAATTTTTACGGCAGAAAACTGAACTGGCAGTGTTTACTACAGTGAATTAAATGGAAGATACTAATTCTTCTTCTAATTTCTAGTTACAGGTATTCCACTAAACAGCTCAAACCCTCTAGGATTCAGTGTTTACTCGCTAGTGGTACCCAGCCCAACTGCAGCTTAATTTTTTGGGCAGAATCATTATCCAACCGTTACTTATAATCCTTGGAGTCTGGTTGTGTTCAAAATCCACTTTGATTGCCCACATCACGTATTTGAAGCACAAATGCCAAAAAAGGATCAAAGTTCTTCACCCAGTTTGTGGCCCATGGTTGCCATGTGGCACATGGCTCACTCGGGAGACCTCATAACTCCTCATAAAACAACTATTCTCTCTGTTCTAGAGAAAAAAAAAGTTACCTGATAAAATGGCTGAGTCTTGAAGTTCTGACAGGAGCGAAATCCCTCCAGAATCGGTTCTTGGAGCTGTCGCTCAGAGTATTAATCAAATGTGGAGTGAAAATGCATATGTAATAGAACATTTTAAAGAAATGCTAGGACTGAACACACAATCTCTGTTATGAGAATTTACCATTTGTGACTTCTTTGCTATACTCAGACTGTATTCTCTTCACCTGTAGCAGTTCCTCAATTCATTATGATCTTTTCATAACATAATCATCTCAAAGGATTCTGGATTAACACCATTCTATTATTATCATTCCGCGTATCTTTACTGAAAAGTATCGACAGGTTGATTCCACCTCAATGAATCCTTTGGATTTGGAATGTTCAATGAAATATCTAGCGCCTTCAAGAACTTTGTTCTGTTTGTTTTGTTGAGCTGGCAGCCATCCTCAATTTAATTGAGGATCTTCAGTCGATTAAACCTTGTAGACACTCATCTTACTTCCATTCAAAACGAAGGGAACACGTGAGTGTGCTGATCGAAAGATCATATTTAATCACCCTTGTATGGGTCGCTTCACATTGCTCAATTCCAGGCAATAAGAAAGCGGACTCACTGCCGGTGCACAGGAAGGCGATTTGTTTGAAAGACAAATTCCACATGATGAATTCTACCATGTAAAGGGTGTTTCGATCAAAATTTGTTCGACTTAAACTTGACGCACTTCCTTTCATCGTGCATTATAAAATTTTGCACACCCCTCATTTAAACGATGTGTACTTGTAGCATCATGCCTCTATTTTGATTTTAAGATTAACATTTCAGTTATCAAAATGTCGTCGAAGGAAGAGAAGCAACGCATCAAAAGTTTGCACGTGCATGGCGAAAATCCAAACTACTCTCACGCTAAGTTGGCGAAATTGTTCAAATTGTGACTAAATCAACTGTTATCAACGTATTAAAAGTGTTCGGTGAACGAAAGCCGGAGGCCACAGCGACGACAAAAAGAGTTGCCCGCTGTTTCGATTGGAACCCCAATCTCTCCGTCCGAGATGTAGCAAAGAAGTGGCGCCTTCAATCGTAGATAGAGCTAAAAAACGAACTGGACTGTCGACTTACAAGAAAACAGTGACTCCAAATCGCGACGATAAACAAAATACGTCGGTCAAAGCACGATCGTGAAAGTTGTACACGACGATGCTGACGAAGTTTGATTGTATGGTAGAGGACGATGAAACTTACGTCAAGGCAGATTTTAAACAGCTTCCTGGGCAGGAATTTTATACGGCAACTGGACGGGGAAAGGTGGCAAATGTTTTCAAGCACATTAAACTGTCAAAGATCGCGTAGAAATATCTGGTGAGGCAGGCCATCTGTACCTGTTTCTTGTAGAACAACGTTAAAACTACGACCGGAACCGTCAACCAGGAAATTTATCTTAGCGAGTGCCTACAAAAACGTCTACTGCCTTTCCTGAAGCGACACAATTGTTCCGTTCTATTTTAGTCAAATTTGGCATCTTGCCATTACGAAAAAAAGGCCATGGAGTGGTATGCTGTCATCAACGTTCACCTGGTACCCAAGGACAAGAATCCTCCCAACACGCCAGAGCTCCGACCAATCGAACAATATTGGGCTATCGTCAAGCGGAACCTTAAGTCGACTTAAAAAGCTGTTGTGAGCGGGAAACAGCTCAAGGCAAACGGGCGTTCTGCGTCGAATAAAGTGGACAAGGAGACTGTTCAAAATCTTATGGCAGGTGTTAAACGGCAATTCGCAAAACCCGGCAATTCGCATTTGGTAAAAGGAAGCTTAGCTGAATATATCTTTTGTATTCTGTATACACTGAACTTGAAAAAGTAAAAGAATTTGACTTATTAATAACAACTTTGATCGAGTCACACAAATTAACTGTTTGACCAAATTTTGATCGGGACACCCTTTAGTATATCAAAGTACTCTATCGAGTTGGCAAATCAATGGGAACCCCGGAAATCAAGGACAGTTATTACATTCGGCCATTCTAAAGCCACACACTAAGTTCACAATTAGTTGCAACAACTTGATTATGACTAACAAAGGCACATTTATGTTTTCTCAACTTAATAGCAGCATGTGTGCTACTAGGGTTCCTATTGTTTCATCAAGGGCGTGGTTTAAGGACCTGCACGTTAGTCATGATTTCATACGCATGGTGAGTAGGTTTTTATTCAACCCGTACCAGTTAGAGGCTCACCTCTATCGAATTAACCTCCTGGATAGCAATATTTATCGGTGAGTTGTGACGACATCGATCTCGCAGTCTGGCAATGTACGGATAAAGACACCGCCGGAACACGCCGTTTGAATACTCTAGAGGCCCAGGAAAGACGTCTTTATGTTTCTATAAGAAATATGTTGCATCGGTAATATCGCACAACGATCTAGTGCTAGCGACAACTCTGAGACTACGGAGTTCCATTTCCATGTTCTATTTTCTGATCCATCCGCAAAATATATCACCTTTTTTAACCTCGGATAAACTAGTCGTAAAGCCCTAACCGCATTAACCCAACTAATTACATGCTGTGTTATACTTTTTTAATCGACAATTCTTACGCTAAAGAATAGTATATTTAGCTTTTAATCAACCTAAATTGTTTGTTGGTAAGTCACTCATGTTTTCAAAAAATCCATAAAACTAACGCAAGCCTACCAAATAAATGGCCCAGTTAATAAAAATAACTTACTAGAGCATCAATTGAACAGAAAACTACAATCAAACCTAAAGACTGCAAGTTTTGTTTTGTGCACTATAAAAAAAAATTGCGGTGTAAGTTATCCAAAATCGTCCCCCCGTACATACTTCAAGCATGTAGCTTTCCCAACATAGTGCAGCATCATTAATGATTTCAGCACTTGCTTAGCGCAAATTAACACCTCATTTGTAGCACCAAGCTTCATCGTTGTCGCGCGTCGCTGCCGATGACGAAGGAATTGTGACGCGGCGCAATGACCTGCCAATCCTCAGAACGGCATTTTTCGAGGAATCGAGGCAGCCAGTTGATGACAACGTCCACCTCGTTTCAACCATCTGACGTTGAAAAAACTGACGAAAAAAAGCTCTTCCAGGCACTAGACCGGACTGTTCCCTGTAAACTGCACTACACAGAATCTCGGATGTACGTATGTGCATCGATGTTGTGCAGTGAGCACAAGAATCATTGACCGTTGAATCGTGTGTGATTGTCGTTCTCGGTAGAATGGCGTGCGTATAGTGTTCGTAGTTGTCACCCCACAGGTTTTCAATTGAAAGCATTTAATTACCCACTGGAACAACCGCAATGGAACAGTGATGCAATAACGTGTGGCCACTGCCGCGACGCGTATAAATTCGATTATAAACGCACATCATTAGTGTTGCCTGTACGGTCACTCGTACGGGATGGGTTTTGATTACGAAATAAGTACTCACGTCGGAATTTGGTCGGATGTAGGTCATGCTCCTCCGTCACTTTGTAGCCATCTGATCCGGATGGACCTATTGGTGGTGGTCGTGTGACAATGTGTCCCGGAGAACTGGGTCCGGATCCTGAACCGGATGGTCGAAGAGGGCCTCCTCCGTAGCCGGAGGGTTTGTTTTCTATCGGTCGTTGAGGTCCAGTGCCTCCGTAGTTGGAGATGGTATTATCTACTGGTTTCATATTGCCCGTTGGCGCAGACGGACCCGACGGTCGATGCCCAAAGTACCCCGCGTATTCCGGTCGAAGGTAGTTGTTATCGAGCGATGGGATGTTTTGTGCGTAGATATCCGGTGGTCGTTCGTTTTTATTGGGCATTGGGTAGTTCGTTTCGTAGAGCATGGGATATTGGTAGTTGGGATAGTTGACCGGTCGGGAAGGGCTTGACCCAGGATAGCTCTGCGGTCTGAGATCTAATGGGTACTTGGTTGGTAATTCGGCTGGCAGGGTTGGCGGTGGCTGGTTTGGTGGTGCACGATCACCTCCGGTGGTAATTTGGTGCCCAGAAGCAGAACTTGTAGGTGGAGAATAATGGCCGGTGAAGGTCGACGAAGGTTGTTCGTTGGTTGTGTAATACTCTTCATCGGGAGCAGTTGTTTCTTGGAGCGTTTCACCTGTAGATTGTCCACCGAATGTTGTGCCTACGCTGCTCGAGAATGTTCCGGGATATTCACTGGTTGGTCGTGCTTCTGAAAAGCCTCCTCCGTTGGTGATAGAACTTGGTTCACCCGTTGCAGTAGTACCGGCGGGGATGAACACCGGTGCCCCAGGTCGTTCGGGTGCGCCAGAAGGAGGAAAGGAAGACGAAGGCCGTTGCGTTCCACCAGGTGGTAGTTCATTCGCCGGGAAACTACCCAGGCCTAAAAGGAAAATATTTGTTTTATTAATATATCTTATGGTAGGTTCATTGCATCATACCTCCGGGCCGTGGCGGAGGATTCGAAGGCCCACCCGTGTCTAAAAAACAGTTGTACTTTCGGGCGTAGAGATCAAAGTCCGGATCGAAAATCGTACCGACTGGCCGAGAGTTGGTGGCATCGATCACGTTTGCCGACAGTTGACAGGTTCCATTTCCCCGTCCAGAAATGCTAAATCAGGAAATGAATTACGAAGAGTCGTTAATATTGGTAAGCATGGATGAAGAGCTAAATTCATACCCGAAAGCAAATGTTTGACATTCCTTATCGTTGAGGCAGAGAGTTTCGCAGATTTTCAACGAATTGGTATCGGAGTTTCGGAACGTCTTTTCAAATGGCAGCATGGCACCTAACGCTATCCGCTCGAAGCAATCTGTAAGGTAGAGAGAAGTTCAAATGTTGTTGAATTAGTTGAAGTTTTTTTGAACATCTAGATTTATTAGTGCGTTGTTAGCTTTATGATAAATTAAATATGGTTGTTCCTTGTTTAAATTTAACATTGTTTTGGAACACAAATTAAAAAATAAAATTCAATAGACGTCAGGGTTTTAACTTTCCGTGTTATGATTGAACGTTATGATTTCTGGCATATACATTTTTAAAAATAATTTTTTGATGTTAGATGTAATTTTGTCCAGTCGAGTTATCGGATTTATTAACAAAAACAGAACCGTAAAACAGAGGGGCTTCAAATGGTGAGTTGACAACTTGGCAGGAGGGTGCGACCGACCTCTGGTCCTCACAAGTTCCTACCTCACGCCTCCACGAGTCATATGATCACAAAAGACTGCCAGCTGAAACATGGAGACGCTGGTTGGCGAAGCCTGGGCAATGTTGTCAATCCGACAATAGCGAAGTGAGGGGGTGCGACCGGTACATCATATCATAATTTTCCATTCTCATATCTTTCAGGTCTTCCAGGTCGTCAGGTATTACAAAATAATTTAAAATTTAAAATTCTTTTTTTTCATGGCGGTCATACATTGCCTAAATTTTCTGGTTCATAATGGATGCGCAAGTTTGTCTACAATTGCAACAAAACAGCAGTCGGCACACATGTAATTTTCAATTCATATTACAATATACCCTCACTATATATTTTATCTTATAGGACATTGTTTATTCATAGCCTAATTCTGTATATTTCATTACATGTATTACGCCAGAAAGGTAAATTTCTCTCAGGTACCATACAGTTTAGGAGAGGAGGTCTTGCGGTTATAGGATGATCATCTTCTGGTAGAAGCAGCAGTAAGAATGGGGATCAATTTTCAGCTGTATCTAGCACCGTCGGAGTGGCCTTCTCGAAAGTAGCAATGGATGTATATATAGATGTGTAGATACTAGTATGTGTTATTATATGATGCATGTTTTTTACAAGCTCAAGCATAATTTCATTAATAGAAATGTTGACGACTCTCTCGACCACTCAACCTTTAATTCCTTCATTATATTTTCCATTAAATGGCGTAATATGACCTTAACATTTCAGTACACGATCATCAACTACTATTTGAGCGGTTCAGAGGAACACAGCTGTTCATCATTATTAATTGCATATCATAAATATAATATTATGGAAGAAGTAATAAAATAATTAATAAAATTTTAATTGCTTCAGTTTGGTGATCCGGTATTATTATTTTATTACATTATATCAAATAATAATCAAAATTAATAAATGCTCTTCATTCCAGAAGGTTATATATCTATATGTCATGATTAAATACGTAATAATATAATATTATGGTTTTATATACAATTGAATGCTGTATTGATATTTATACCTCAATGAATAACAAGATGACCTTCACATTCCAGAGATACAGTCACCCATCAGTGATACAAAGTGGTACAAAGCTGCATATTATTATTACTGTCTTAATATTATTATTTCAGCAGGTTAATTAATTTAGTTTAACATGGTTATCATAGGCTCGTGAACTCCAACTATTACATAATTTAACTAAATATCCTTATATAATTTTTGCTCTACTATATAATCATATATAACATATTATTATTACATTACATCTATATTTATATAAATATAATAAATACTGGGTTGGGAGGGAGCACCAGGGTATCATTCAAGCGGAAACTGGACGATGGTTTGATTGACTGCCTGAGTCTAGGAGGGAACAAACAGTATCATTTCTTATCCTACCGATTCGAGTGTGGTGCTGCGAGTTCTACTCCAACAGTTTCAGGGAGAGTGACGCGCCCTTCTTAACAAGCCATCCTGTAGAAAGCTTAATGAGTATTGCGAATTGTGTTATTCGATTTGTTGGATCATATCGTTGGAAGGAGATTCTTAATTTCCCGTGGATTTCGTGTAAGTGTCTCTGCTTACGGGTCCACCCCTCCGTTTTTGGCCCTTCATACAGCGATAGTGCGAATTCAGATCGGTGGCCCAATTTGATCTTGCTGTTAAGTGGAGCTGCATCCAAGCCAAGGGCTAGAGGGGATGATGGCTACCATACATACATACAAAAACAGAACCGTAAAACAGAGATTCATTGATTAGCTGGGTAACATTGATCGTTTTAGATTATGTTGTAAGTTGATGTGAAGAAAATTTTCCATTCAAGAGATCAACTACAGTATTTATGCATTTGGATATATCTTCATTAAATTATTCAAAGTGTTTCTGTATTGCCAAAGTTATTGATTTAATAGTTGGACTTTAAGCACCACCCAAAATTTATTTTCATACAGTTAAAATGTCGCGGTGACTGGACTGGATTAATTTGATTTAGTGAAACTCTTTGAATAAAGTGGGCAAAATGTTCGTATGCCAGATTATTTAATGTATTTCTGAGCTAACGACTGTTCCAGAAAGTATAAGCATACCTTATTTTAACGGTTGCAAGTGCCGGTTAGGTGTCAAGCAACGGTTACACATGGCTCTTCAACTTAATACCTAAACTACAACAAAGCCGACGCAGCGGAGCACCTGCTGCAGCAGAATAATTAGGTTAGGTTAGGAAAAATGCAAGGTAGATATTGAGTAAATTTGTTTTTGACTCAGGATAGGTATGCCAAAAAAATGGTAGCTGTAGGTAAACGTTTTTGTATTTAGAAAAAAGTATATATATACGGCAGGTTGCGAAGGTTTTCTTTCAGTCGAGTTAGGAAAGGTCCGTTAATTAAATCACGCAGTAAGCGGGGAGGGGGTGGTGTTTGAAAAAAGGTGACAATCCATACAAAAAATTGAAGATCCATACAAAAAACAGGTGACAAACCCCCCTTGTCACCTTTTTTTGTATGGACCTTCAAATTTTTTAAAAGTCACTTTTTGCGTGACATAATTAAAACTCCGCCAACGATGATTCTCGGATATTAAAGATACACAGCGTGTATGTCTAAGATCAATGTGAATCATCGCTGCCCGTTCCAAGCCCGGGTAAAGGAGGAGGATATATGTTGTGATGACAGTAGCCACACGAATGCCTAATACGGTCACACGAATGCCTAATACACCAAAATCAATAAAGTAGTTGAGAAGCGGGGAACAGCAGTAAATCAGCAGTAAACAGCGATCTTCAGAGGCTGCACAGTAATAACAGGCTTCCTGGTAATCAACTGCAACGACCATGCCACAGCGGACTGGTTAAAGAACATAACTCCCAGCATACAAGTGTGCGAGGGAGAGCTCTTAGCGATTGACGAAAAGGATATTCCTAGATCTCTAATCATGGTAGCTGTCCGCGCACGGGTATCCTCTTCGATGAGCTCCAACACCTGGCAACGGTGGAGCGAAGAATCTGGATTTGGTCACTGGTTCAGTGTAGATAGCCACAGAAATTCTTCAAATCTTTAGTCTAGAAAAAGACTGTTTAAATGGTTTTGTGTTGGCTTCGGTGGGTGGAGAATGAGAAAAGTACTCGTTGAATTCAAATGAGGTATATTGTCCACGAATGTTCTGATCTTACTGACTAAGCAACAGGATGGTGTGAATAGTTTTATAGCTACAGATCGAATGTGTTTGATTGGTTAGAGTGTATGGGATTTACAATAAGTGTATTTTGTGTGTCACTTGTGCAGTGGTATCTCGGACCATCGCGTTGTTCGCGACAGTAGCCTACCTGCCAAAAAGTGCCACGAAATCCAATGAGGAGATAATGGCATTCATAGAGACCCAGAACGACCTGAGTACAGGCTTTTGGAGAGTTCTCCAGACGACTATCCCCAATGGGAACGACGTCGAACTGGTTCTCACGATGAACGATGAGTCCATGCAGAAGGTAATAAGGTGGGGATTCATGATCAACTTCATGTATCACACTGCCATCCCAAGTAACATTGCCAAAACCATCCAGCTTTAATAAGTTTTATTAAAGTTTTATGAAAGCCACTAGAAATCAATTCAGTTTTATTATGGCAGCAAGAGGTGCCAACAGGTTTCCAATTTTAATCAGGTTTATAATAACCTACACGGCTTCTTTAAACCGATCTTAAGACCTTGAATTTAAAAACACCTTTTACTCTTGTCAAAGGTTTTATTTTGACTTTATAAACTCATAAAATGCTGTTTTCAAATGCCGTTTTAGGACTCATTCATATTATCTCATTACGGTCAGTTGAAAAAGCATTTTAAACCCATTTTGCATCGAGTAAATGAATTAAACGGCTGATTGGCATTGAGGAAAGCTAGCAAATGACCAGATAGTTTTATAGTAGCCATTGGTAAGATAAATTGGCTTTTTGGCAAAACCGTGATTTCTTCCAATCGCCATATTGGAATATATGAAATAATTGAAATGTGGAAAAATAAATACACCAAATTTTTAGTGTAATACAATTGAACTGTAGATCAAATACCAATTTCGGTATTCTTTTAGATAACCTTATAGAATTCCATCAATTTTCAGGAGTTTCATGATTAATTTATTGAATATATTTCTTTCAGTTTTGTTTTTGTTGTTATAAACTCGCATAATTTCCGAGGCGCATTAATTTTCGGCTCTTATCGTGCCCATATTCACCATCAAATTAAATGCGCATATGATTTGGAGCATGCTCCGCGATAAAAAAAAACTCGTTTTGTTTTGGATATTTTGCTATCAAACATAATTTCCCGCAACAGTAGAACTTTTTTCTTAGCCATTATTTACTGTTGAAAGAATCAGAAAAGAAGAGAATCAAACAAAGCAGAACAACAAAAACGAATCCCGATATTGCCGTGAAGCTTGACAGCTGTGGCCTTTTGGCCCTATGATGGTTTGGATGGCAGCCAATAGGTTTTATGATGGTTCTCAAGTGGTCATAACATCTTTCACTAGATCATTTTCAAAATATTTATGGTCTTAGGAAAGTTTTATCAATTTGTTTCTACAACCGTCTATAGAGTGGGCCACTTTGTACACATTTAGGCTTTAAAGATACATAGAGGAGGTGTTGGTGGACAAAACAGTTTTGAATTTAGTTTAATCAACAAAGCCGAGAGGAGTGCTATACGGCTGGAATAGAACCGAAATTGTTACTTGGGATACTACGTCTGGTGAAGAAAGGCAGGACTGCCAGTAATACTGGCGGAAAAAAGGAGTAGGCGAGAACAGGGAATACGCAAATGGGCCTTTTTGTGGACTAGGAGCAACAAAATCCTGGGCCAAGCAGAGTAAGTACCAGTGATGAACGTCAGACGCCATCGAGTACCAAGCCCCAAAAAAGGAACTGTAAGACTGAATCCGAAAAAAAGATATCAATCGTGGAGCAAGGAACAAAGATCCACAGGGAATGAATTAAGGAAGTCCCTGTGGACCCAAAAACCTCAAAAGGCCATCCCAAAACAATCCCAATCACAAAAAGGTGGATCATCATCACAATGACCAGCATAAAAGCTGTTCAGGCAAACCTTCAACATGCTAGAAGGGCATCAGGCGTACTCTCGCGAAGGTTTGCCAAAGAAGACCTCGACCTGGCGTTAGTACAGGAACTGTGAGTCAACAATCAAAGAGTGCTGGGAATCTCAGTACCAAAATTTAAGTTACTCTATTATGATAGCCTTCCCTCCCCGAGGGCGGGCATCCTAGTAAATGGAAGGAATAATTTTACTCCCATTACAGAATGCATCAAGATGGAGGTTCCAACCTTCAGGGGTAAGTCTATAGTAATCGTAGTATCAGCTTACTTTCCTGGCGATGAAGAAGAAACTCCACCGTCCCTGATCATTGAGATTATCAAAGGCAGCAGACAGCGAAATGAACATTTCATCATCAGCTGTGACGACAACGCTCATCACACTGTGTGGTAAAGTAGTGACGTCAACAAACGAGGTAAGTCCCTTTTAGACATCAACAAACGAGGTAAGTCCCTAGTAACATTGATTTATGCAATACGGGGAACAAACCAACTTTTGTTAGCTCGAGACGACAAGAAGTACTTGATCTGACAATGTGTAGTCAAACACTAACGGATAGGATTTCCTCTTGAGAAGTATCCGACGAGGAATCACTCTCAGACCATAGACATATCACCTTCTCAATAGAAAAGGGAGAAACACTGAGGGAATTCTATAGAGACCCCAGGAACACCAACTGGGATCTCTATAAACAAATATAATATAAGAACAGCAGAACAACTAGAATAAGCCTCTAGAACGGTCACAAACAAAATTCTTCAATCATATTATGAAAGTTGTCCACAAAGGGAAAGAGTTTCAAACAGGAAAGTTCCTTGGTAGGAACAACGCTTTGCAAAAGATGAGGAGGAACGTAAGGAAACTCTTTAATCGAGCAAAAGCAAGCGTCGGATTGGAGCCATTATAGGAACACTCTAACTGAATATAATATCGAAATTAGGAAAAGCGAAACGGAAACATTGAGAGTTCATGTGGAAAACATCCAATGCACTCCAGAAGCTGCCAGGCTTCAAAAGTCCTTTCCAAGGAACATTCAAATGGCCTTGGCAATCTAAAGAGGAACGATGGTACTTTTACAACAGGCCCTTCAGAAACTTTGGAAGTAATGATGGAAAGTCACTTCTCAGGCTCAGTTTCTTCTTGGAAATGAAATTAGACTGTTGACACAAAAAATTGAAAAAAGCATCGAACACAAGGAAGTGGCCTTGTGTGCATTCCTTAAAATTGAAGGTGCTTTTGGTAATGCTTCACATGCTTCAATCAGTTCAGCTATGAATATACGAGGCTTTCATGGCTCCATCGTAAACTGGATCACTGCTATGCTGACACATCGCACAGTGGGCAAGAACTGATGAAAACTAAGGAAAAAATCTGTAACTATTGTCGATTTTAAGAACTGCTTGTAAACAAGACCATTTCCGCTTGGAAATTGTCTGGGGAATAGAGTGGAACTGGTTTCAATTACCGCACGGATATGGTTGTGGAGTTATAGAGCTTATTTTACCCCACTTCCCCATATATTCTTGAATAATTTATAGACATTTTTGCACGGAGAGCCTCAAGATCCCATGTAAAATCTCCTGGAAAATCGAATAGAGGTTTTTTAACCACCGCCCGGCTCTGCGATCGAAGATATAGCTGGTTTTACTCCACTTCCCCTTGTATTCTTGAATAGTTTATTGATATCTTTTCTCGAAGTGGTTCAAGATCAACCAAACAAGACTAGTCCTATTTAAATTTTTTGGAAAATCGAATCGAAGTTATTTCATCTACCGCATTGCTCTGTGAACGAAGATATGGCTGAGTTTACCCCACTTCCCCTTATATTATAGAATAATTTATAGATATCTTTGCTCGGAGTCGCTCAAGATCAACAAAATAGAGCTAGTCTTATGTGAAATTTATGTGTTTTATATACCGCACGGCTTTGGGAACAAGGATTTAGCTCTTATATTATTGGAATAAATAATTCAACTACATATATGGGTTAAACTGGGGTGACATCAGCCATATTTTTGTTCACAGAGCCGTGCGGTGGTTGAAACAACCTCTATTTAATTTTCCAGGAAATTTAACATTGAACTTGTCTTATTTTGTTGATCTTTAGCCACTCCGAGCAAAGATATCTTTAAATTATACAATAATATAAGTGGAACTGCGGTAAAATCAGCCATTTCTTCGTTCATAGAGCCGTGCGGTAGACGAAACAACTTCTATTCGATTCTTCAAAAGAAAATCACATTGGACTAGTCTTATTTGGTTGATCTTGAGCCACTTCGAGAAAATATATGAATAAACTATTCAAGAATACAAGCAGAACTGGGGTAAAATCAGCTATATCTACGTTCACAGAGCCGTGCGGTACTTAAAAAATCTCTATCCGATTCTCCAGGAAATTTCACATGGGATTAGCGCAATTTTGTTGATCTTGAGCCACTCCGAGCAAAGATATCTATAAATTATTCAATAATACAAGGGGCAGTGGGGTTAAATCAGTCATAGCTTTTTGCCTTCTGCACATCAATAGAAGGGTATTAAGATCGCTTGAAAACTCGACTTTTTATCCGAGGCCCACAGGGCCGAGTGTCATATACCACTCTGACTCAGCTCGACGAACTGAGCACATGTCTGTGTGTATGTATGTGTGTGTGTGTGTGTGTGTGTGTGTGTGTGTGTGTGTATGTGTGTATGTGTGTGTGTGCGTTACAATAATGTCACATCGGTTTCTCAGCCATCTGTGAACCGATTTCAGTTCTGTTGACGGCAAATGGAAGCTACAACATTCCCATAGAACGCTATTTTTTTTTCATTCGGACATTTCGTTACGAAGATATGAACGAAACAGTCCTTGAAGGCCTATTATAATAGTAATCAAACAGTTTAGTCTCCGATTACATACTGAGCTATTTGTGTACCGATTTTAGTTTTGTTGGTGCCAAATCAAAGCTATGATATCTCCAAATAACTGGTCAAAATTTCATTATGATTGATAATTCTTCATGGAGATATGACCAAAACAATACCTGAGAGCACATAATTGTGAGATGACAATATACTCGTTGCAGTGCAAACCGAACAAGACCAATCACACCAATCGATGCCGCTTGCATTCTATTGTGTCGCATCTGGAGCGTTGTATAGCACATACAGCGGACTAGCCACACTATGCTACTGTATAGAATTAGAGCAGCATCGATTGGCTCTGAGTGGCTGGTTTTCAACTGCAACGAGTATATTCGAAAATTACACAAAGTCTCCATTTACTATTTTCAACGAACATGTACTTATTAAGCATCTTGAATCCATATCGATAATCAAAATTGACGCTTAGGATTGTCTAATAATTCATGCTATGGACTGATTATATGAAATTTCTAATATTTATGTTATTTCCCCTTTTATATAACTAACATACACAGGTCATTAAAGACTATTAATGGAAATATTTTAATTTTTGTTCAATCCTGAACAATACGTTCAGGATTGACAAAAAGTTCATTTTATCAACTGAATGTATGGCATATTGAATATTTCTGAATCTTCTTGGAATTTCTGATGAAAATATGTATCCAGTACAATATTGCCCACATATGAGTTTGTAATTCTGGTGAAATGTAAGAAGGGTTCAGTCTCACCATCGGTGGATTAATGCGGGTTTTTTCACATAGCCGTGCGGTAGATGAAACAACTTCTATTCGATTCTCCAAGAAATTTTACATAAGTCTAGTCTTATATCTATAAACTATTCAAGAATACAAGGAGAAGAAGGGTAAAACCCGCCATATCTTCGTTCACAGAGCCGTGCGGTTGTTAAAACAGCTTCTATTCGAGTTTCCAGGAGATTTTACATGGGACTATTTGATTGATCTTGAGGCTCTCCGTGCAAAGATGTCTATAAATTATTCAAGACTATATGGGGAAGTGGGGTAAAATACGCTATATAACTCCACAATCATATCTTTGCGGTAAAACCAGTTCCATTCTATTTCCCAGAAAATTTCCAAGCGGAAATGGTCTTGTTTACAAGCTGTGCTAAAATGCGACAATAGTTACAGATTTTTTTCTTAGTTTTCATCAGTTCCTGCCCACTGTGCATCGCTGCTGTCTCTAGATTAAGCGAATCAACAGTTGAAGTAAGTACATGAAAGGACTGTCCCGAAGGAGGTGCGCTCTAACCACTTTTGTTGTCTTTAATCTTGATAATCTGCTGATTAACTTGTTGGAAATGGGCTATGAAGTCATAGGCTACGCGGAAGGCATCGTAATAATAATACGGGGGAAGCATAATGCAACGTTATCAAACAGAATGCAGTCAGCATTAAACTACACTCTTGCATGGTGCAGGGGGAGGGGCTGAATGTAAACCCTTCAAAAACAACTCTTGTAATTTTCACAAGGAAAAGACTTATCAACATAAAGGCACTGTCTTTAGATTGGATACAGTTGACTTTCTCCTCTCAAGTTAAATATCTAGGAGTCATTGGAAATTGAGTTGAAGTAAACACTTAGAGCATGTTGTAAACAAAGCAACTGCTGCTCTTTGGGCCTGTCGGAGAGCGATTGGGAAGAATAATCCATTGGTGGGCAGGTGTCTAAAAAATCACTTTTTTGCGTGACATAATTAATGGATGTTCCCTCATTGACGTTTCCCTTGCAAATATCAAAATGTGGTGGTAAGTTTCTGATGATTAAAAGGTGTATTCGATAAAAATGGCACACAGAAAATCTTCTGTAACTTTTGAATCGTATGAGTAAAGGAACCTAGAAATTTGAGTAGATCTTATCCATAGTGTATTATTATGCATCCGCCAAGTTTCAGTAGTTATACAGTCAGTAGTTCCAGTCATGTCGTCGAAACAAGAAATTGTCCGTGAGAAAATTTTGTGCACTGACAATCAAAATCCAGGTGTCCCACCGGTGGATTGCTACAAAGTCTTGAATTGCAAATACAACTGTGTTCGTGTAATAAGAACCTTCAAGGAGCGTCTGAGTGTCCAAAGGAAGGAAGGGAGTGGTCGTAAAAGTGGGTCCAATGGACAGTAAAATGGCCAGGAAAGTCGTACAACAATTCAAGAACCGTCCAAACATGTCAATTCGAGATGTCGCTAAAAGTCTAAGGTGTCAGTCGATTTTGTGCAGAAAACCATGAAGCGTGCTGGGTTACATGTTTACAAAGTGCAAAAAGCCCCAAACCGGAATGAAAACAAAACATCACTGCTAGAACCCGCGCCCGGAAACTTTACACGAAGCTGCTCACCAAATCCGGTTGCATCGTGATGGATGACGAAACATACGCCGAGACTGACTTCCGTCAACTTCCTGGGCAAGAATATTTCGTTGCCAAGTCGAAGTTCGATGTTCCGGAGGATGTTCGAAAGAAGAAACTATCGAAATTTACAAAGATGTTTCTAATCTGGCAGGCGATTTGCGGATGTGGTGAAACAAGTGCTCCCTTCATCACTTCCGGAACAATAAACGGTGCGCGTTTACACGGAAGAGTGCCTGTAAGAAGCTTCTCTTGCCATTCATTAAGAAGCACAAAGGATCAACTCTGTTTTGGCTCGATCTAGCATCCCGCCACTACGCTCGAAACGTATTGGAGTGGTACCGGAGCCAACGGAGTCAATTTTGTGCCAAAGGATATGGAACTCATACCAAATTCACTCAGAACTTCGTCCAATTGAAAAATTTGACAATTATGAAACGGAATCTCGCAAACATCCCAAAACTATAAAAACAGAGCTAGAATTGAAGAAAATTTGGGTAAAAACAACAAAAACACTGGGTTGTACAAAATTTGATGGGTAGAGTGAAAAGGAAGGTGCTGGCATTCGGGATGGGAGACGAAATTGAATAAAACAAATGTTGTAAATCAAAACTCATGAGTAGTTCTTCATTCCCTGAAAATTTCAAGAAAATCCGATAGTCGGTTTAATTTTGATGAGTATATATGTGTGTGCCATTTTTATCGAATACACCCTTTAGTTTAATGGTAATTTACAACCAAAAGAAATTCGGCGCTTGCTTGTTGAAACCGCATAAAACTTACAATAACAAAAACAAAACAAATTTTCAACCGTACCGTTAAACGTAACACACTATCGATTCTCGGCACTGCAAGCGTAGGTTACGATTTGTGAACCCCTCATTTCTTCAACACCAGTGTCCCGGTGACATAGATAGCTGGTAGACAGTGACGCAAGAGGGCACCCCTAGGAGGTCGCGTGAAAGAATGTGTACATTCTCACCCACCTCGATTAACAGACACCCTGGTCTGGGTATTAGAATCTGGAACGTACATTTCGCAACACTTCACTAGCAGTTGCTGTCGAATCCGGACCCGATGTGCATTTGTACTCGTGTAAGACAAGTGTAGACTTTCTCGGAACCCTCGGAGAGTACGGTGTAGTATTATGCAATACTACATATCTGATGCATACCAGCCACTCCGGGAGCTGGAGAAGCTATTAGCACAATTGGATCGGACAATTGTTCTGCTGCTGTTAAATCATCTATACATCAGTCGAGACAGAATGAGAGAAAGAAAGAGTGAGAAGGGGAACTAACTAAATATAGCAATAAGCATTGGAACGGATGTTTGCTATTATTTGCATATTGGAGATGCCTTCTCTAGAGGTGATCGTCGGTTTGTTGCGTATTGCTTGCATGCAGCCAGCGGGAGGGGCAGGGTTTGTTTGGCTTTGGCAGATTTGTAAACTGAACTGTTTGATGCGTGTAACAGCACGTGGATGGCGAACGGTGGCGCATCGAGAACTCTGTCATTCAGGTTAATGAAACAGAACCGACACAAATTCGAGAGCGAGACGCAACAGGCGTGACATCGAGTGGCGCGAAAGTGAGAGTTTGACTATTAGTGTCGAGCACTTTTAATCTGGCGATACGTTTTGAATGGGCTCGTCATGTTTTTACATGTTTGCCTTATTTTAGCGATGATCATTGCTGGAGCCAATAATAGATGATGGTAGTTTTCGTTGAGAAATGTTGTGTCATAGGCGGCTGCATTTTAATCACATAAAGACCGATGACACTGTACTTTTGCCATTTTTTGGTTGTCGACCTTTCCGTGTGACGTAAACCATGCGAGAAAGTTGACGGGAAGAGTTGATGTATAAATCATGATTTAACGTATGAAATGATTGGTCTGAAGTTCTCATAGTTGGATGAATATTTTCTTAGATAGAATCAAATTCTTCCAACGAACTTTTGGCGTAGTGGGCCGACGCCAGGTCTGGTCAAAACAGCACATCCTCTTTCGGATGATACTTTCAGATGAAGGTGGTCACTTCTGACAGGCATTTGGTTCTGTACATCTTCCCATTCATTGCTAGGTCCGAAGAAGAGAAAAGTGGTTTGGACATCCCTTTCTCACTGATGGTTTGCCACAGGAGGTATGCTGCTTCGGGATTTCAATGCGAAAGTTATATGACCTCACTGCTCACCTCATTTGTTGGGGATGTGAAATATCCGGTACCCTACCAGTCGTTGCCGTCCAGGGTCATTGTCTATAACCACCACCACATCGCGATTCGACGAGAAAATCTTCCTGACCATCCTAACCAGACTTCAGCCGCTGTCTATGGGTGGTGGTCTGCTGCTTTAAGATAGGTGGTTGGACCGGCGCATCCGCATGTTTATGGCCAACACACTTAGAAAAAGTCATGTAAATTTCAGTCAACTTGGATGCACATAGAGGGAGCGGCCCATTTAATATAAATTTACGTCTATTCTGAAAATTACATGACAGTTAAAACAAAAAATGAAAGTTTACATGCCATGACGTAAATGTATGTTGTGATACACAAAATTAGATTTTTGAAATGCACCTATCCTTCATGTAATTTTAAATGCATTGCATTACCAACTTTTGATCATAAATAATTCAGATTGATTCAGATTCAAAACTTGATTCTTACACATCATTTTCACTTTATCCG
>JASCZW010008225.1:0-53452 GCA_034211315.2 Aedes japonicus
AGGTAGGTACACACAGTTTCTAACTGGGATGCAAGTTTTTCCTCGGAAACTTATCATTCGAGTTGGGATCGAAGGAAAACTAGTTTCCTCCAAGTGGACTACTTTGAGCAAATTACACCCAGAAGGAAGTCAGAAATCAAACTTTGGCATACAGATATCAACAGTCCACTTTGGAGTGCAATGGCGGTTCCGAAGATACCGAACGAACGACAGGACGGGGCGGACGGCGGTGGAACTTTTGCAATTGAAAATTTAATTTATTTTTGCCCCTTCCTTCGATCGATCCGTTGGCTGGTCGCTTCCAAGTAAGCACGCGTCCAACAAGTTACTAGTTTTGTTAGCTTGCTTCCCACATATCCTGCTGGCTCTCTTGGGGTGCTATCTTCAGTTTATCCAGAAAAGGAAAATCGCCAAGACGAAACGGATTTATTGAGATAGACAGATATGTGGATAGATTACTATGGCTGCCCGAGCGGTCTTGCACTTTGAAGGATGAGCTTTCGCCACAAGACGATTGACAGTTTTTTTTTCTTTTTTTTTGCAAAGATGATGATGGTTTTGCTTCCCCTCTGGCGGTCGTCCGAAGATCGGTGGTCGGTGAATGATGGGAATTGGAATGGGAAATGAAGATCACCAGCAGTTTGGCGAAGAGGAATCCCTCGAGTCGCAAGTCAGTGTGTTGATTTAATCGAAATTGACTTACTGGCTGAATCGGACTGGCTGAAGCTTACCTCAGAGCATAATGTAATACCGACAGGGAAATCGGTGGGAACTTATTTCCACAAGTATTTCACAAGATTTGGATTGACTTTTGAGAATCAATAAATTATTGCAATTAATTCGGCAAGGATTATTTTTTCTACCTTGGTTGGAATTGACCATGCAGTGCTCCAGACGCACATCTGGACGGATTGTTGTCGGATTGTCGGAGTTAGATTTATAATAATAACTAGTGAATCCAAAATCATGAATGCATGAATGATAAAGACATTGTCCTAACGTTGCACAGTGGGAAAAAATGAACCCAAAGTCCCAAGTATGAGAAGCCGCTGGTTTTTGAACCAAACTAAATGCATTTCTGAAGGGAAATAGGCTAATAAATCGATTGACGCAGGTTTCGTGTTGTGTAGAGCACGGGAAGTGGCTCGTTTTGCCCTAATTCATACGAAATTGATGGCTTCCTCCATTCTGCTCATACAAGTTGCAATCTTCCGCAATTTATTTTGAGTAAAAATGCATATCGTGTACACGTATCATATTAATAAACTTTGCAGAAATAATTTCATATCGTGTCTGGCCCGTTTTACCCAAATTCATTCCTTTTTTTGTATCTTTCTTGTTGCTGTTTCCGAACAGCAGCAATTGTCACAAATTGTTTTCGCTGGAAAAGTACACATCGATATCTGTAAAAAAGTAATTTGGAACGACTTTGCGTGTTTTTGAATCATGTAGATAGCCTGTTTTGCCCCAATATCCTTCAATTGATGGTTTTTTTTCATTCTGCTCATATAGTTACAATCTCCGCAATATATTTTGAGTCAAAATGCATTCATTTTACACATATCACATTTAGAAACGTAACAGAGAAAATTTCATGTTGTGTCTGATCCGTTTTACCCCGATTCATCCACATACACTAAGGTCTTTTTACACACGTTTTTTTAAACGGTTTGTTTTCGGCGATAACTCCAGAACGGAACAACTTTTCGACCTCATTCTAATCACATTTTCCGTTTTGGGCAAAAATTAATCATTTGGCTGTTTTTCAAAAAATTCACACTTTTGGGAGTAAATACTAAAAATTTCCAGAAATTGAATTTTAACCATTGCCTGAAAAGGTAAAACATGCAAACAACATCAAAGTAATTTCAAATGTTTATCCATGTAAATTTGTCAACTCTATTTTTCTATTTTCAGCGATTTCATAGTAAAAGGGGAACGTATCCCCCTTGTTTAAAACCTCTGTGTATTTCAATAGAGTGCATTTTTTTATTTTGCTAGATTCTTTCAAAATAGACACAATCGACTTAATATACCGCATAAAACAAATAATCGAACGCACTTCAGTTGCTGTACAGTTCATGTGTTTTTTAACGCTTATGGGTTCAACACAATAATAAATGCTGACACACTCAAAGTTACGTTCCGGATGCTACATTTACAACAGCTCCTAAGGTAACCTCAAATCTAAGTCCGTAAAATGTAAATTAAAATATCTCTCGACATAAAGCCTTAAAGCCTTGTCTTTGGTGTATAACAACATCAGACCTATTGTCAACACAGTCGGTTTCGCGCATCACGGCATGTCAAAAGTTCAAATTCTTTCTCTTCCATGATAGAATATAATAATTGAATTGGGGTAAAACGGGTCAGCCACAACATGAAATTATCCCTGTTACGTTTCTAAATGTGATATGTGTAAAATGTATGTATTTTGACTCATAATATAATATATTGCGGAGATTGCAACTATATGAACAGAATGAAGAAAAACAATCAATTGCAGGGATGCAAAATGGGGCAAAATGGGCTATCTACACGATCCTAAACACGCAAAGTCACTCCAAATTACTTCTATGCAGATATCCTGAGGGGTTTGTAATTTTCCAGCGAGAATAATTTGTGAAGATTGCTGCTGTTCGAAAAGTAACAAGAAAAATACAAAAAAAAAGGAATGAATTTGGGTAAAACGGGCCAGACACGACATGAAATTGTTTTTGCAAAGTTTATCAATATGATACATGTACACGATATGCATTTTCACTCAAAATATATTGCGGAGATTGTAACTATATGAACAGAATGAAGAAAAACCATCAGTTGAAGGGATATTGGGGAAAAGCGGGCTATCTACACGATTCAAAACACGCATAGATTAGTCGTTACAGATATCCTGTGGGAGAGATACCATCTATTTCGGGTTAATAGGGGCAACGAGCCGCTCTCAAATTGCTCTACAACACGAAACCTGCGCCAATCGATTTATCCAGCCCATTTCCGTTCAGGAATGCATTTAGTTTGGTTCAAAAACCAGCGGCTTCTCTTACTTGGGAATTTGGGTTTATTTTTTCCCACTGTGCGATGTAATGTTGGGACAAAAATAATGTATATAAATCATTATTGTAGCAATGGGCGATCTCAATCTCAATGGAATCTCAATTAAGTTTTAATGGATCGATTTTTTAGGCTCGAATAATCGATATTTTTAATTGATCCTATACTGTTCGATTTTTAACTGAATCGATTTTTAGTGGGAGAATCGACTTTTAAACTCTACTAAGATAAGAATACGAAAAAGTCGGTGAAAAATACCGAAAACCTCACAAAAGTGCTCATACTGAAATTATCGGTAAACATGGATTACCGAAATTTCTGTATTGTTGGAAAGTAGGAAAAGACGTCAAAAATTACTATTTTTTTACGGTTCTTTTAACCGAAAGTGCTTGCAACCCAATGTGAGCACTTTAAACCAAATGTAAGCAAAATCTAACGATACAATTTGCAAATCCTCTTTGCTAAAATAATAGGCATGTAGAATGAAATGATTTTTTTCGGTAAATTTTACCAATACTTTTGGTGTTTTGTCTTCTAAAACCTAAAATATCGTTAAAATAGAAAACACTTGTTTTCCGGTTATCTCATCTCAGAAAGCGTAAGTTGTATTGTATTTTTGATGAAATAGGTAATCAGTGACTCAGTAAGTGTTTGCAACATGTGGTCATGTTATTACATGCTGCCTGACCTATTCTGAACGACATTGATCAATATCAAGAATCACCCTCACCTAGCACTATGTGCTCCTTGAACTTTGACATTTCTTCACCTCGCTCCCACTCTTTCGCTTTGCACATAAAACTTCTCGCAGTGTTACCTGCTAAGCTATTTTCTTGCTGTGCCCCGTTCCTATTTTATTTACGATATTTTGTCTGCGTTTAAAAAGAATAGTTAAGAAAAGTGATAGGAGGTATAAACTAAAACCTGACATTCATGAGTTCGCTGGATAAGCCCCTATGGTCTCTCTGATGACAGTTTATCCACACGAAGCTGTTTTCTGTAGAACAATAAAACAAAAGATCAAACATGGAATTTGGTCTCTGGAAATGTAACAAATTAACTAGAATATGCTCAGACAATTTATAAGTTGTTATTACCGTAGAGCGGGGTGACTTCGCTGCCCTGGGATGCATAGTTGACGTAAGCGCCAAGACGACCAAAATTGATTTTATTGTTTTTTTGCATTCTTTACCCTATAAAACATTGACTCAGAGTAAAAACAAAAAAAGTTTCTTCGAAAAATTGTGAGATAAATTGAAAAGAACGGTGTGGCGTATGCACCATTTGGTGGCATGAATGACGTCTCTCCACATATTACATCACGGGTGGATGTAAGCGAAGTTAAATGATACCTGGGAAAGCAAAATTAGAGATTACATACATACTTGCACAATCTGGAATCGACCTCTGGAAAACACCTGGCGGGTTCCTTACAATCAGTGATACTGTATCCCTCATGCTGCCTTTATAGACATTTGGAGTTGAAAATGTGATAGAAATGATAGATTTTTTTCCTTGGCGAGAAAGTGAAAATGGATGAGCCTGGAATTCTGTTATATAATCAAAACCACAGGTAGTAAAATAGCATAAGGAACTAGCAAGTGGGTGTTTAAATTGAAGTCATCATTTATTTGTACACGTTTCCGAAAGCCTCACAGCATTCCGAGGGTCTTCAAAAGCTCTGCGTGTATGCGTGTAGGATTACAAAAGCAAGACCATTCTGAAGGTGCCCTGATTCAATTCCCTGTACGGTCCATGAAAATTTACAGGTAGGAAATTTTCTCGACTTCCCTGGACAAAGAGTATCGTTGTGCCGGCCACACAATGGTATGAATGCATGAATGGCAACTTTGGCATAGAAAGCTCTCAGCGAACAAATGTGGAAGTGCTAGGTGAAATTTACTTCTTTGAATGATTCCATTCTAGGAAGCTGGACCACCTACAGTCAAAAAATGAGATATAAGTAATTTACAACGACTGATATGCATAAAAGGTTACCTTTTGATGATCAACAGAGAAAACCGACTTGTTGATTTTCGCATTTGACCGATCGCTATCATATTCATCTCGCCCAGCAATTACTCGTGATACGTGATCCTTCCAACTCAAACACAACTCGCATTGAACTTCGTTCGTTGTTGATAATCCCTGATCAGTATCACCAGCTTTAGCAGAGCGCCCTGTCTGCTTTTCGTGAACAAGATGGGCTTGACAACGTTGCACTCTTCATGTCCCAGTTGGGTAAATGTTATGTTCAGGTCTCTCAACACCTTACAGTCGAAACTGTAACTGCAACGATTCTAGCTTTTTTCCAATTGACGCTCTTTGAAATAGTCGAACATTTTCTGGATCGATAAGTCCGATGGTAGATATCGTCAGAATCAAATGGGAGCTTTGCTGGGTGAAACTTTTCACTGGTATTCTTGAAGCCAATCGGCGAGAGACTAAATGTACGACACATTATTCAGAACAGAGCAGCCTGGTTTTTACGCCAAACTATGAGAATAAACGTTCAGTAATATGCCTGTTTATTCGCATAAGTGGCATATGCGTTTTTAAGATGATTAAAAAATGAAACTATTCTAATTATCTTGCTGGCCCACTTTTATTAGTAAAACTTCATCAAATGGACAGAACATTTGTCCATAATTGTTGGTATACATTGCATTTCAGCTTAAACCCGGAAAAACGCGTTTCCTCAACAATCATACCGATGGTGGTTACGTCAACTATGCATCCCAGGGCAGTTCGATCAACGGTGTGACTTAAAAAGCTAGACTGTAGATCCTAAGTTATGAACTCAAAAAGTGTTTGGATGACCTAGAATATCCCAGATTTTCTCAAAAGTACTGTTGACCTTCCCAAAGATTCAGTGAACATAATTTAACACATGTTATAACTATGTATTGCCGAAAAAGCTACAGTTTCAACTACACGGTAAGAAAATCTGAATTTTCATTGTGATGTAAATATCAGAGCATGTAAAATTTCTTTCCTCATAATGCAACAACTCTCATGAAAAAGTTGTTATGAAGACGAGCTTTTGTACACAACATTATCCGCAGTGAATTGAATATCCCAGAGCTTTATACGTTTTATAATGTTAATTTGTCTATTTTGTGACGCTCCATCTGTGTGCATGATGTCGAACAGAAATTCACACTACTTTTTCGAGCTGTGTATAGAACCAAAGTTCTGAAATTGATCTTCCAAAAGACTAATTGAATACGGTTGCAAATATATCGTAACCACACATAATCGAAAAAGCCTACACTTACAACTGTAGTAACGAACATGTTAAGGATTGTTTAGGTTCAAAATCAGGCCTAACGTATATATATATATTTTTTCCTGATAGAATAGTCAATTTTCCACAAGTTTGCCAACGATAGTCTTCGTTTTTGTTCAGTGTGTGATTTTATACAGGCGTTTTTCTCCAGGGTGAAGTCCATACAGAACCAATTTTATAATTGCTCAGATCAGTCATTTGTTTGACAGCAACAACAGTGTTGCTATAGGTAGTGTGTTGCAATAATGAACACAGAATTTCATTTTCGCTCTATGTATTATTTTCGAATCAAAAACATTCATATTTCTTATCCATCGTTTAAATAACGGGTGGCAACTAAAATTTTTGAATTTTGTTTGAGTCGTCAAAAAATATAAGCATACTTCAATCTTATTTATTGGAATCAAAGATTCATTGTGCATTGTTGAAATAAAATAAGTGAGCATTTGAAAATAGTCCTTAATCGGCTGTTTGGGGAAGCTTCCGATTGATGCCAGAACAGGAGCGAATGATTTGATTCTACCATTCAAATGTGTGCGATCCATGGATCTCCAGTTTTATTTTACCATCAAGGAGCCCAAAATCCTGAAGAAATGTTCGAATGCCAAACTGAGATAGATAGGTCGAGTTGTGGTTTTTGGGTACAAATGGGATCGAATGGGTATTCAGGGAAGATTGTGTTTTTTGACACTTGCGATTAGAAATGAGCAATCCGCTCCTGAGCTGTTCCACTGAATCGATTCATTTCAGTGAGCAAATGACTAACAGCTCTTTAAAAAAGAACTTCAGATCACCAGCTTACCGTTCGCAGTGTACGCTTTGCTTTCCTGTAAGCGAAACAATTCATCTACTCTGTTAAATCAAAATGCAGAAGAGAAAAAGAGTAGAGAACTGTGAAAAGTGAACTGATTCCCTTTTGTTTTCTTTTTTCCACAAATCAACGAACCGGCTGTCACTTTGCGACGCACAATCTCACACAAAAGTAAGTTTTAAATAGACGTATCTAGTTTTACTATATTGGTGCTAATATTCACACTAAAGAATCTAAAATATATTTTATTTTCGAATTTCAACGTTATTAAATCTGAAAATCTAATCGAATTCTTGTGTCAATTTTTCAATTGAATAATAAATACATGATGTAGAAGGAGATGTTCGCTCATCACCATGAGGCACCAAGAGTGAACAACAATGTTTTTGGCTAGAATGAAAGATGTAAATGTATATAAATAAATACATGTTGAATCTCATTGAGTGGTGAATCAAACATATCGATTATAGTTGGTTAATTGAGGAAGTACATCTTGTAATCATGTACTTCACGTGATCAGATCACATACTCAAATCGAATAGACTAAAAATAAGTTGTGAAATATTTTCTTTGCTGAAGCTTAATTTTATACACATTTAAAGTCCGATAACAACCTAGTATAGTCACTTTCAAACTTGTGCGTACGTTGACCTCACTAAATCAAAAGAGCTGGTCAAAAGAATCGATTTATTCCAATGTGCTGATCGGTTCAGATCCCCTCCTTAAAATGAGCTGAATTGCACATCTCAACATGCGATGACGATTTATCCGTCTAAAACATCTATTGCTGAAACAGAATCAACATGTTCTTCAAACATTCATACTGTTACTCATCTTGATTGATATCCAAAACAGAGGGGTTTGAACCATTTAGAAATACCTGTCTCGGAAATGACTATGTACAAAATAACTTTCTATTCAAACTTCTGTTTTAACTTATATTTTGTGTTTTTAAAATTGAATATATCTTCCCAACATCATGGGATCCCAGTAGTGATCAGCAATTTTCGCTAGAACCAAAGATTTGAAGACATTCTCTTGCTTGATCTGTTGCCGTCTTCCAAACATGTCCTACGCTCAATTTCAACTACTTCTATTCAATTTCACAACGTTGAACGTTGATCAGCCGCCCCTAACATGGGGGACAGACGCTGTTGTGAGCCGCTCCTCCTGGAGAACAGACGCTCAGGTTTGCAGAAGCAAACCCCTCCTTCCCTGTCAGCCTACGACAAACGTTCCCACCGGGGTTGCTTACCCGATCTTCCCTAAGGTTGCTCGTAGCCAAGCCCACACCCCGGGGAGGTAGGGATAGGAGTTACTGAACAAGAGGCTAAGGACCACTAAATACGGTCTATTTTAAACCTGCAGGTACGTGGAGTACCAGTGGTATGCATTGCTTAGTCATTTACCAACATTCAACATCGCTCTGGAAAGTGTAATGCGACGAGCCGGGGTACGATTTTCACGAAATCTGGTCATTTTGTGTGCTTTGCGGACGACATGGACATTATCGCAAGAACATTTGAAACGGTGGCAGAGCTGTATATCCGCCTGAAACGCAAGACAGCAAAGGTTGGACTGGTGGTAAAAGCGTCGAATACAAATTACATTCTGGTAGACGAAACCGAACACGACCGGATCAGCCTACGAAGTAATGCCACGATAGACGGGGGTACTTTCGAGGTGGCGGAGGAATTTGTCTACTTCGGATCCTTACTGACGGCTGGCAACAATACAAGTCGTGAAATTCGAAGGCGCATCATCAGTGGAAGTCGTGCCTTCAACGGGCTCCAGAAGAAACTGCGATCTAAAAAGATTCACCCCCGCACCAAATCCACCATGATCAAAATGTTAATAAGACCGGTGGTCCTCTAAGGACACGAGACATGGAGCCTGCTCGACGAGGACCTACAAGCACTCGGAGTTTTCGAGCGACGCATGCTAAGGACGATCTTCGGCGGTGTTTGGCGGTGAAGGATGAACCACGAGCTCGCTGCACTCTACGGCAAAATCAGCATCCAGAAGGTGGCCAAAGCAGGAAGGACACGGTGGGCAGGGCATGTTGCATGAATGCCGGACAACAACCCTGCAAAGTTGGTGTTCGCTACTGATCAGGTGGGCACAAGAAGGTGTGGAGGGAGTTGAGTGGAGCACGATGGGCGGACCAGTTGGAGCGCGATCTGGCGAGCATTGGGCGTGACCGAGGTTGGAGAGCGGCAGCCGCAAACCGAGTATTGTGGCGTACTTTTGTTGATTATGTCTTATCCTAAATGTGATGTTGAACAAATAAATATATGTGATGTAGTATCAATCATTTCCGGGAATGTACGTCTCTAAAAGAGAGAAGTAACGTCGTGCAAAACAAAACATTTTCCGGAATATTTGTTATTATCAAGTGTCATTTCAGCGTACATCACACTTAAGGCTGAAGCTAAAAGGATTGGGCTTGTGATTAATGCGTTGAAAACAAAATACATGAAGGGAAGCGGCTCACGAGAAGACAATGTTGGCCTTGCAGCACGAGTTCAGATTGACGGTGATGAAATCAAGATATTAGACGAATTCCTGTATCTAGGCTCATTGGTGACCGCCGATGACGACACCAGCAGAGAAGTACAAAGGACTCCAAAAGACGCTTAGATCGATCAAAGTTCGCTGAACTACAAAGTTGACCATCTACAAGACATCAATCATACCGGTAGTGTCTCGATCACTAATTCATTAGATTGAAAAACGAATTTGATAACCAGATTGTTTAGAAGACCTGGTAAGTATTTCAAAAACAAAGATTTATTACCCGGGCAAAGAGAACACATTAACGAACCTTATTTAGATTGTTCATTATCTTAGGTCAAATAGAAACACATACGGCAAAAGATGCACGGCGTCAGTTTGATAACGCATGTGCACCACATTGCGATGAAGAATCGATTGTAAAGATAGAAAGCAAGTAAGCAAGTACAAAAGTAGACCTTTTTAAAAGTAGTCGATGGAAGACGAGGAGGTAGGCTTGTAGGCTAAGATGTATATAAATCCTTAGAATGAGGAGAATCTAGAGTAGTTACCAAAACTGAACGTCGGTGGAACTAGCTTTTATCAAACGATCCACAGAGTTGTCAAACTCTAATCAAGCCGTGAGGCAGTTAGGTTTCACAATACCAGGTAGTTCTCTACGGCCACGAAACATGGAAATTTCTAGTGGAGAACCAACGCTGATGGAAGACAGAACGTGGATGCCTCATTCGCCTCGAATGAACCACGAATTGCATCAGCTGCTTGCAGAACTTCACATCCTACACATCGCGAAAATCGGTCGACTACGATAGGCTGGGCATGTTGTAAGGATGTCGAACGACAGCCCTGAGAAAATGGTTCTCGAAAACGAATCAACAGGTACAAGAAGAAGAGGCGAGCAAGGTGGATCGATCAAGTAGAAGGCGACCTGCGGTCTCTTCGCAGACAGCGATGCTGGCAAGGTACAGCCATGGACCAAATACTGACTTGGTCTGATTGGTACAGTAGGTATTGGGATTTCGGCGTCGGAATCTTTCACCCAGTGTATTCACGAACCCATGTCTTCTTTCGAACCATTATACAGGTTCTTTTCCATGTTTTGTAGATGGAATAGCGAGAACAGTTAAACTTTGACTCAGTGAATCCTTGTTGTTAAATGCACGGGAAAAAGATCGAACTTTGACTGGTTTTCCAGTGTCTTTCTTGCGAGTAGTTGTTGGGAATCTTAGAAAATGGTAAGCAGTCGAAGCCGCAACATTTTCACTTTTGAAATGTTGTACCGTATACATATGCCGACATTTCTGTTCAGTTTGTTGAACTGCACATCATGCTCGCGACATGCTTACTGTTTCGACGGCATTTTGACCAAAACCGCGCAACAATATACAAAACGAAAAATACTAGCAGAAAGAGAATCGACTCAGATTAATGAAAAAAGCATATTCAAAAACGTCTATCTGCTAAATTTGGTTCCATTTACTTGATTAGAGGGGTCTTGAACCACCATATAACTATTTCTTGCCTTCAGAAATCGCTACTTGCCAAAATTGGTTCTATTTGCTAGATTAGTTCTCGAGTTATGCAGAAATATGTGTTTCATTTGTATGGGACTAAATCTTATGAGTTCGGAACGACTAGGACAGTTTGGATGGCCCTGAAGGATCTCGGGATTATCGGATAAGATGTACTGTTTGTGTTCCAAAAGGTTCATTCAATATGTTTGAATACATATCATAATCTTATATAGCCCTTAAAGATATGGTTACAATTGTAGATTTCAGGTTCTGAGCTCAAGTGCACTTTGGATAACCTAGAACAACCCAAAAAGATACCAAAATATTTAATAAGTTTGCATACGTACCATATCATGAAATAACGCTTTATACTATTAATAAGGCATTTATGTTTTCTTCCTGAACTTCTTCATATTCAAAATGTTCTAGGTCGTCAATTAGACCTAAAACCCTTTTTTTCATATTTTTTAGATAGAAGAATTGATGTAGAACAAAGTTGCTGAACACAGAGTACACTTTTATTCAGTCTTTAATTTTATAGATCCATTTTCTTTTTGGGGTCATATATGCTCCATTAGGCCTGAAGCGGTTAACATACCTTATTAGACAAGGCTTGACATTTATGAATTTTTCAATAGTATAAGACCCAAAATCAACATTGTTCTCTATGAAGTTGATGCGTAGAAATATTTCCGATCGGTCGGTGCAAAAATTTGGAAAATTTGTTGAGAAATAACTGAGATATTAACGCTTAAAACCTGACCATTTTGCGTGACGGTCAAAAAGCAATTCTTTTTTCAATTGTACCCCAGTATAGAAAACAAAAACGTAGCCCTACGTAAAAAAAAAAGTTTTAAAAAATTGCGTTTTCTTGCCTAACAACCCTCGTTCCTACGGTGCTACTATGTGTGGAGTGTAAGTGTCCAAAACTATTGGAAATGTAGCATAAACAAAAAGAGAAAGGTATATTTGAAAAGAATCAGCGCATTTATCCTCAAGAACATTAAGATACGAATTTCAAAATGATTTGGAGTACTCATGATACTGTTGTTGATTATGCAGATACCACACATGGACAAGGAGTTTCAGCAACACTTAAGTACGAAGAAGACCTTGTTAGTCACCTTGTCAATCATGCAAACTAACTACCTCTGAATAAAAGAATAGATTGGATTACGAAGATATTCATAGGAAACTGTTCGTGCAATGATGTGCCATGGAACTTTACCAACTCATAAGTACGATGATCTCATAAATCACTTTGTTGATCATGCAAAACTATCAAGATCTAAACTTCGTATTAGTTGGAGTGCCGTATATATTCTAAGAATGTTTGAGACTTTTTTTATGCAATGATGTCCCAGTGAGCTTTACCTTCTCAAAACTACGATAAAGATCTCGTAAATCGCCTTGTTCATCAAGCAAATAACCAAGACCCGAGCACAAGAACAGTTTGGAGTACCGTGGATATTCTGAGAATACTGTAAATTGTCTGAAATGGTGTTGAGATGTGCCTTCTAGCTTTTACAGCTAAGAAATACGGTCAAAACTCTCTAAACCTCCTTGTTGTTATGTACAACTTCAAGATCTTAACTCAAGGACAGTTTGGATTATCTAGATAATTATTGTGGCCGTAAACATACCTCTTTATTATTTCTCCTAGTTGAAATATGTATTGTTAAACAAGTTTGCAGATCACAGTTCCGCTGTAACAAAAAAGAACTATTTTGAAATCAAATTTGAATCTTGGGCCACATCTTACTCATCGGTTATTCGAAATGTGTCATTAGTATGATTGTGCGATAAAAACCCAGGAATCGCGAAAAGAAACCAAAAATTCCAGATCGCAAACCGAACCCAGTCACCTTCATCATGGTGTGGCTTCGTAGCTGCACCTTAACCGACAAAGCTAAAGGGATCCCCGTAACCATCAATATTCAAAGGATCAAACCTTAGCGAAACTGCAACCCCCTTCCCCCCGCCTCCTTCAACCACGGAATTCATCCCAACCCGTAAAACTTTATTGAAAGGCTGCCTTTTGATACTTTATTGCCATTGTGCCATATCCTACTTCTTTTACCACCGAAATAAGGCGAAAGTGTAGATCCCTTTTTTCGACAAAGCAAACTTTCCTACCCCATGGGTTCTGCATAGCGGCGGCGGTGGGACAATGACATCCCAAGTAAATAGTCTCTCCTCCACCTTCAGCACCAGAACCAGAAACTGCCGAGGGGAAGATTAAAGGATCCTTCAGCCGCCGCCGCACTGTGGGGCCAACAAACTTTATGAGAATCCCCGGGAATGCTCAAGTTCATTTCGACGACGACCCTACTGCATAGCTCATAATAAGGATTCCATTCCCGTCGTGTCCGGCGTCGTTTACTGGTCAAGCATGGCCGCAAAGAAGCATTTTGGGAACGCCACATCTCCCCTCGGGCTGGACCACGTGCAAAAAAAAAAAAAAAAACAGATGAGTGGAATTCTTTTCCCTCCCCGTTGTTACTGGTAGATTGAAGTTTTCTTCGCCGATCCCTCCAGCATTCTGATTTATCCACCGGCAAACAGATATGGGAATTACTTTGTAGCAAAATGTTATTTCTAATAAAGTAGAAAGTTTTCCCGAGAAACTTTTCTCCCGGTTCGTCCCGTTTTCCCTTTTGTAGCTTGTCGAAATGTTGTAACAGCATATTGAATCGGACAGTCATTCAGTTCGGGAGGGGAGGGGGCGGGGGGGTGCAACAATAGAGCCATTAGAGAAGGGATAAAGGGGGAAAATCCATCCAGCTGCTATCATCTCGATTCGAGTGTGCTCTCATAGGAGCTGGCAGGAGCAAAGAATTAGATTGTTAATAATTGAGCAGCACATTTCCCATTTATCGGAAAACTCCGCTGAGCGTTGATCGAAATTGACATTCACTTTGTTCCGAGTGGTGTTTCAGCTCAACACACTTCAGGAACGACCTGACGGGTGGCTGGCAATTCGCAGTGTCATTGCAGTGTCGGTGGTCGGAGGGAGCAGGGGGTCGATGCCTGTCTATTCTGGGTGTTGTTATTAGTTGTGGAAACGATGACAAGCACCTCTTGAGATGGATATTCGGAGCTAATTTGATGAGAAAAGAAATCGGGGAGAGATATTTGATTTCGCGGAAGTTGATGAGCAACTGAGGCGGGGAAGTAGAACCTATTTGTTTGCAAGCTAGTAAGGAACACGATCTATTTAAACGATGACTTTGGGTGAAATTTTTAGGCTCTATTGCAAGACCTCTAACGTGTGCATTAAAAATATAAACTGATTTCAGATGGCGATGAGCATTAGTTTATGCATGAGCATGATTGACCACCCGAGGTAACTACTCCGTTGTTGTCAGATCAGCTTAAATTACACAGAGAACCGACAGATGATGCTTCGGACTAACAAACATCCTCAATGTGTAAAAACTGGTGATCCTAAATTATGGCAACACTGGTGCCGACCCCACCCTTATGCAGCTCACATAAGGAAAGAATTGGAATATAATGACGTAATACTTGGATTCCTTTGGACCAGTGCCATAAACAAAATAACATCATGGCTTCCCAAGCAACGCACATCCGTCGAAACTCATTGCAGCAACTTAATTGTTTCTTAAATCAGATACATGGTTGAAGCTTCGATTTGCAACAAGTTAGCTACTAGGGCATAGCTTTAGCAAATAGAAGGTTAAGGTTTTGCAGACCGGTATTGCCGTAAATCAATAATCAATTGATTAAATAACGTTACACGGAAAAGTGCTCCTGGGAAATATTGCTGAACGAAAGATAATATCACCCATTAACTCATTAACTCGTACGTTTATTTATGCATTTATTGATTAAGCTCATTATTTGTTATTTTATTAATGAAATTATCTTTTCAAATGCTTAATGCTTTCGATTTTTATTGATTTAATAATGTATCTAATCATTTTAATAACATACATATCTATAAACGTTTTGGTATGTTCAATTATTTTATTACTTTTCAACATATTTATTTCTCTTTTGAATTATTAATTTGATAAGTATTGTTTTTATTAGTTCATGAATGAATTTGAATTTGAATAATTGATTCTTTTTTTTCCATATAAATGCATTTATTTATCATTTTATAAATCAATGTTCATTAATTGTTATGTTATATATTCTCCGTGCGAGGAGTAACGATTATGATGTAGAAGGAGATGTTCGCTCATCACCATGAGGCACCAAGAGTGAACAACAATGTTTTTTGGCTAGAATGAAAGATATGAAGAGAAAGTTTTTTGATAGTTCCGCTAGTGTGCGGCAGGCTCGGAAATATGACAGATGTTTTTTTTTAGGAAAATTGAGCGAAAAGGGCATGTGTACAGTGGTACTCGAACCAACGACATTTTTGCCCTACAAAAAAACTTTAGTGATCGTCAGTCGGTGCGAATCAAAACAAACCCAAAAAAGGAGAGAGTTCCTCTCCCATGTGCGCATCGGTAAACAGAGTGCACACAATAGATCGCTAGAATAACTATACAAGCCACAGTGGTACATGAGCGTCTTCCAACCGGACATTTTTGCCTGTTGAAGTGGCGGACTTAGTCCGTGCTTCGACCTACCCCGCAGTGGGATGTTAGGCAAAAATGTCGTTGGTTCGAGTACCACTGTACACATGCCCTTTTCGCTCAATTTTCCTAAAAAAAACATCTGTCATATTTCCGAGCCTGCCGCACACTAGCGGAACTATCAAAAAACTTTCTCTTCATATCTTTCATTCTAGCCAAAAAACATTGTTGTTCACTCTTGGTGCCTCATGGTGATGAGCGAACATCTCCTTCTACATCATAAATCAATGTTGTTTTTAGTTTATTATATACGCTTAATGCATTTTTATAATTCATCGATTAATCCAATGCTCTATATAATGATTTTTTTTTTTTTTTTTTAACAATTTCTCATCATAATTAGTGATAAACATTTCATAAATTTTCCAATCAATAAACTACTTCTCTATAGTAATAATATATTTTTGAATTTCATTCCAAATAAGGTATGAAATTGTCTAATAAATTGAATTTTTTTTCAACTTACGGTTTCTTTCATATATTCATTAGCTAAAATATTTGTTTATTTCTTTTTTTCATGAACTTGTTAAGTGATATTTATATATACTTAATAAAACATTATTTGTCATTATTTTTTTCCCTATTTCTTCATAAATTTGTTTACTTATATTTTGACAGAACTATTTCCAATTTTTAAAATTTTTTAATTAAAACAAGATTTTCTTAAATAATTGTTTTTTTTTTATTAATTTATCAAAACAGTTTTGTAATAATCCTAACATTTGAAAAAGTTGTCTTATTGATTTATATATTAAGGTTTTTATCACCAAATCTATTTTTGTGTGGCTATTATCACATTTTTAATTACTCCCTTATTTCTGAATGAATTAAATTAAATAATGTACACCGGTTCCTAACATTCTCGTCCACTACCAGCACGAGATCTCCAACTTTGATGGGTGGTATGTCCTGAAACCATTTCGTCCATCGAATAATGGTTGGCAAGTATTTCAACACCCACCGACGCCAGAAGTTGTCCAGCGTATGCTTCACCATGTTCCAGCTGGTCGTCAACGCCAACGCCGCATCCGTAGGAAGCTTCACCGGTTCTCGAACACCATTCGAACTCAGCAACAGGAAATGGTTGGGCGTCAACGATTCTTGGACAGCAGTTTCCAGTGGGACGAACGTTAATGGTCTGGAGTTGACCATGCTCTCAGCCTCAGCCAACACTGTAGAAAGCGACTCATCGTCCAATTTCCGCACAACTGGAACGCTACCAAGCGCTGATTTTACGGCGCGCACCATTCTCTCCCAACAGCCTCCCATATGGGGGGCAGCAGGAGGATTGAACCGCCACTGAGTGTGAGCATTCGTGAAGGTACTTCCCAGTTCCATGTGTATCTTCTTGATTTTGTCCTGCAGCTCCCGATTCGCTCCTACAAAATTTGTCCCGTTGTTTGAGTATATCTCCTGAGGTGCACCCCGCCGTGCTATGAGCCGCCTGATTGCCTTCTTGCACGAATCGGTGGACAAACTGGTCACCACTTCAAGGTGTATGGCCCTTACTGTAAGGCAGGTGAATAAGCACACCCACCGTTTCGCTACGCTTCGTCCAACTTTCACCAAATACGGTCCAAAAATGTCGACTCCCACGTATGTGAATGCACGAATGTTTGGCTCCAATCGTACCGCAGGAAGCGGTCTCATTTTCGGAGCGACTGGTCCAATCTTGTACACGCGGCACCACATGCAGCGTTTCCTGGTCAACCGCACTTCCACTCGCAGTCGCGGCACGTGAAACTTTTGACGCAACTCGTTGACAATGGTTTCGTCGTTTGCATGGCCGTACTTTCGGTGGAAGTAGTTTAACAGCAGCTCCGTAATACGATGATTCCTAGGCATGATGATAGGAAACTTCGTATCGTAGGCCAGTGTCGGCGCCTCTGCAGCTCTACTGCCTACCCGCAACACTCCATACTCGTCTGCAAACGGTGACAGCTTCTCAAGATGACTGGATGCTTCTATTTGCTTCTGTTGATCACTGCTCTGCCTTAAATTCTGCTTCAGAGTTGCTACTTCCTGCGTAAACACTCCCGACTGCACCACTAACCACAAAGTCCTTTCTGCCTTCTGGATTTCCGCACTGGTCACCCCAACTGTATCGATAGATCTTCCGCTCCTCAAAGCATGCAGTCGGTCCACGAAGTGATGAACGTATGCTACTGCACGCAACATTCTTTCGAACCGTGAAAATCTTGTTGTATCCACCAGCGGTTGTCTGATCAGATTACTGCAGACGTACGATTCTCTTAACTCCGTATCGCTTTCATCCGTACTTGCATCAGGATCCATTGACCAATCTTCACCGCGGCTGTAGAGAAATTCGGGTCCCTGGAACCAACGGCTGTCTAAATTACACGCAGGACCTGTCCCCCACTTGGTTGCCTCGTCCGCAACGTTTATCTTCGTCGAAATCCACCGCCATTCATCGATGCTCGACAGGCTCAATATCTCGTCGACCCTGAAGTCGACGAACTGATGGCTCCCCGACGGGGAATTGAACCCCGGTATCCCGCGTGACAAGCGGGGATACTGACCACTATACTATCGAGGATTTGACCGAGTGTGCCAAGTCGTCTCACAAGAGTGTCAGCCTATCAAGCTTGAACAGCGAAGAGCAGGAATCTCTGCGGGCCGCTGAGAGGCTACACAACCGTACTAGCCGGAATAGCACCGGTGGAATATCGACTCACTCGCTCAACGAAGCAGAACTGGCGCGGGACTTCGAGAAGATTGTGGCCAAGCGCAACCTGGCACCTACGGTTTGCCGGATTCCCCTGCAGAAGAGCATCTCGACACCATCGATTGCGCCGGTTCGCAGTCAGGGTGTCAAAGAGGATACCGCCACACCTGAGAATTACACCGACCACCCGGAAAAACGCCGGAAACGAGGTTCGCTCTTCTTGCGCAAAAAGAAGGACAAAGCCAAAACCAAGGGCAAGAACTCCACCTGCGATGCTTGTGGCGCGACCATTAACTTGGCCACCTGCAAAGAGCATGCCGTGGAATGTAAAGCTAAAATTGCAAAGAAATACTTCCAAGTGCAGCCCAAGTCCGGTTCCAACAAGAAGAACTCAACCAACAGCCACAGTTCCTCGCACCACGATGATCAAGCTAGAGACTATTACGATGGTACATATGCCACATACATACAAAATGACAACTCAAACTACTCGGGCGATACTCCGCTGATACGGGATGAATTTCTACACGAGGCACCAATCGGACCTCACGATCTCGGAGCGGAACCGATTCTAGGGGTAGCCATCGACGAGCACGACTCATGGAGTCCCAGTGTACCAAAGGAGATTGTCAAATCGCTCAAAGATAAACAGATCAAGCGCCAGGAGCACATCTACGAGTTCATAATGACGGAGAAGCATCACTGCCAAACCCTACTAGTCATGCAGAAGGTGTTCGTAGAGAGCCTGCAGAAGCACTTCAGCCACCTGAACCTGGAACGGATGTTCCCGCGGCTGCTCGACCTCACCGAGCTCCACACGGGCTTCCTGAAGAAGCTCCGGCTGAAACAGCGCGAGCACCACATCGTCGACAGCATCGCCGACATCCTGTTGGACTTCTTTTCGGCCATGTCGGCGCAGAAGCTGAAATCGGCCTACGGAGAATTCTGCTCCAACCACCGTTCGGCCCTGAGTACCTTCAAGTGCTACATGACCGGAGACAACACGTTCGCCGAGTGGTACAAACACTATCAGCAGAATCCGCTGCTGAAGAAGAAGGGCATCCCGGAGTGCATACTGTTTGTGACGCAACGGTTGACCAAGTATCCGCTGTTGATCGATCCGCTGCTCAAAAGTTCCCGGGAGGACAAGATCGAGCAGGAAAAGCTCCAGAAGGCGATGCAGCTGGTGAAGGAGATTTAAGTGGACGTGGATGCCCGAGTTGCGGACAAGGAAGATAGAGAACGATTGTTTTGGTTTGAGATACAAAGTGAATTATTTACGAATTAGGAGCGAAGTGATTGTATTTTGAAAACAATCGGAGACTAAAATCTTTGAGAATCTGTTGCGAAGGAATTCTTTCAGAGATCTTGTAGCAGAAACTCACAATTGGTTGGAGTATGTTCAGTTTGACCGTTGAGCTTAGGTGTGTTAATTCGGCCGGGGTGCATCTAGGCTGTTGCGGCGAACAAAGGTAATTGGAATATGAATGAAAGAGGAAGTAATCAAACAGAGGCTCTCAAAATTTAATTCGCCCTAATGAAAAAAAAACCTAGATTTTGATTTCTGATATATGTGTGTTATTATTAAATAATTACTTAATGTTTACCTTCATTTATTAAAATTTTCATTTAAATTACTACAAAGTTTATTTATTTATTCACTTTTTTATTTATTTATTTATTTATGAACTTACCTTTTTATGAAACCAATAACATGTTTTTAATTTTCGTTTCTATTTATTTACGAATTTGCTGTTTTACTGAAGGTTTCATTGATTTATTATCCTGATTACTTATTCATTTGTAAAAATAAAAAAAATAAAATGTATGCATGTTGGAGACGAAGAGAAAAAACGTTAGTGATCGTCCGTCGGTGCGAACCAAAACAAACCCAAAAAAGGAGAGAGTTCCTCTCCCATGTGCGCATCAATAAACAGAGTGCACACAATAGATCGCTAGAATAACTATACAAGCCACAGTGGTACATGAGCGTCTTGCAACCGGACATTTTTACCTGTTGAAGTGGCGGACATAGTCCGTGCTTCGACCTACCCCGCAGTGGGATGTTAGGCAAAAATGTCGTTGGTTCGAGCACCACTGTACACATGCCCTTTTCGCTCAATTTTCCTAAAACATCTGCTATGTTTCCAAGCCTGCCGCACACTAGCGGAACTATCAAAACTTTCTCTTCATATCTTTCATTCTAGCCAAAAACATTGTTGTTCACTCTTGGTGCCTCATGGTGATGAGCGAACATCTCCTTCTACATCATAATCATTACTCCTCGCTCGGAGAATAAATAACATAACAATTAATGTATAATTATTTGTTTATTATTGCCAAACTACCTGAATTTCTTTTAATTTGCCCATTAATTTATTAATTTATTATTATTTTTATCAAAAGAAATGTTTTTTTCATGTATATGCTTAGGAATAATTTTTTTAATTTTTTGCGAGGAATGCTTAATAAGGTTCTAGTACCCAATTAAAAATTATGACCTCAAATATTGATATTCACGATTTCCAAGAATAAGACCATATCCAAACATTTCTCTACCAGATGCTGCTTTCAATTCATGAGAATGTTTTTAAATTCGAAAGATTTTTTTTTCATAATGATTGTGTATTGTGATCAAGTATTGTGTTTATTATGTATAAATTTCTTTATTAATTAATTTTTCAAATTGACTTATTCATTCATTTATTTATTGTCTTCTTTATTAAAAAATCTTTTATACTCATGTTGATATGTTAATATTTTTATTCATACACTTTTATGTATCATAAATTCAACTATTTCCATATGCATTTTTTAATTTTCATTTAGTGAATAATTTTTTGATTTATTTGTCTGTTTATTGATATTTTAATTGATTTATTGATTTGTTGATATGTATATACATAAAATTACTGATTTATTAAATTAATTACCAATTTGTTTATTAATTCATTTACTTATTTCATTCATGTTTGGTAATTAAATTATTAATCACATTATTTGGAAATCTGTTTTGTGACTTAATTATTTATTTAATGGTTTGTTTATTAATTTATCATTATTTTTATTCATTTTTTATTTATTACTTTTATTTGTTTAATTCTTATATATTTATTTAAATTTATTTTACTTATTCATTCTTTCATGTATTTATCGATTTTTTTATGTATTCAATTATTCAATTTTATATTTATTTATAATTTTAATTATTTATCAATTTATAAATTTATTGACTTGTTCATTAAGTAACTTAATAATAAATAAAGCTTTTCACTTATCTCTTTGTTTATAAACTTTTCATTTATTCGTTTATTTTGTTTTGCTTTATTGATAATTTTTTTTTCGTCTATTCATTTGTCCATGTTTTATTTTACTAATATTTCATATATTGTATTTTTCAAATTTAAATTTATTTAATTTTTTTTACTCGTATATTTAATATTAGCTCTTTATTTTTTCTTGCTTATTTTTTCATTTTTTTGATTATAAATTCGTTTATTTTTTTTATTTATTTGCTTATTCATAAAAAAAAATCTTATTTATTGACTTATTTATTCATTAATCAATTAATTTATTTTTTTATTTATTCATTTATGCATTCATTTATAAATAAATTTATGTATCCTTTTATTTAAAAATTTTTGCATTCATTTATTTTTGTATTAATTCATGTTTTTATTTTTTTCTCATTTATTCATGCAAGAAATTATTCATTTTTTAATATTTCAATCAATTTAACCATATATTAATATATTTCTTGATAGGTTTCTTTATTATTCAATATATATATGTAAGGATTTTTTTATTTATTTTTTTTTTTTTTTTATATATTTATTCATCAATTCATTTATTTATATATGTCATTTTTTATCAACCTAATTTTTTAACATTATTTATTAAAAAATTTGGATTTTTATTTATTTATTTATTTAAATATTCACTAGTATATTGCTTTATTTTAAATTTATATAATTATGTATTTTTTAAGGTATTTATTTTTGCATTTATTTATTTATTAATCTGTTTATTAACTAATTGACTTATTTTTGTTAAAATTTATTTATTTATATTTTGTTATTTATTCACTTACCTAGATTTTATATCATGATTTTTTTCGCATTTATTTACTCAAATTGTTATGTTTTGTATTCTACGTACGTGGAGAGGATGTGAGGCAATAGTTACCTCCATGGTTCGAGTATCACTTTATCCATGCCCTTTTGCACCATTTTCAATAATTCTATTCTATTTCCAACCTACCGTACACTGACGGAACTTTCAACACTTTCTCTTCATATCTTTCATTCTAGCAAACATATCTGTCCATTCTTGGTGCCTCATGGTGATGAGCGAACTTCTCTTTCTACAAGAATTTATTTAATTATGGAATATTTAATTCATTATTTTATGTATTCTTTTAAAAATTAATTTCTCTATTTATTTATCTTATATTCATTTATCTATGTATATATTCACTTATATATTTTATCATTATTTATTTCTATCAATCTATACTTTTGCATATCAAAGTATTATTAACATTTATATAAATAAACATTAACTAATTTGTTCATTTTTTTATTGTTGTCCTTTTTTTATTAGTTAAATGATTTATTTATTTATACGTTTGCTTTTTAATTTCTTTAATGTTTTCATTTAGACATTTATTTATATGTAAAATTATTAAATTATTTTTAAAATTCTTTATTCACCTATTCGTTTATAGAATATATTTTTATTTATTTATTTATTCCGTTAATAATTCGCTGTTTCATTCATTTCTTTATTTATTACTTCATTTATGAATTTATTTTATATTGATGTAATTATTCTTATGTCTATTTATTTAAATATTTATTTCTTAAGGTTTATATTTATCCATAAATTAATTTATTTTCACGTTGGTTTATTCATTGATTCATTTGTTTTTCTTTCTTATTATTTTTTTCTCATTCACTTTTATATTGATTGATTTTTTTTGTTAATTATTTTGTTATTTTATTTCATTTTTATTCATTCTTCATTTCACTTATTCATGTTATTTCCTACTAAGATTTTAAATAATAATAGTTTTTATTGATTTATAGATTTATTTATTTGATTTTCCATAATCTATTTTAATGCCATAATTAATTTTTATAAGTTTGTTTTTTTGTTAATTCATTTTTTTATATTTCTATTTATTTAGTGATTGATTTTTTTTTCTATAATGTATTCATTTATTTTATTGGTTCATTTGATTTTTATGTTAAGTTTGATCTATAAATTTATTTAAATTTTATTTTCTGATTAGTTGATTTTTTTATTTATCTTTATACACAAAAATTTATATTCTCATTTTTTATTAAGTAATGAATTTATATATTTACTCATTCATATATTTATTGATTATTTTTACGTATTTATTTGTTCATTTAAATAATAATTTATTTAGTTATTGTTTATATATTTTTTTAATGATGATTTTTTTTTTATTTATTTGCTGATTTACTTATTTATTTATTAAAATTATTAATTTTTCAAGTATTTGTTTTGCTCAAACATTGATTTTTTCACTCTCTCATTTATTTTTTTACATGTTTATTTAATCATACAATTATTTATTTATTTATTCCTTGATTATTTAATACGTTCATTTTTTTATATATTTATCTCTTTGTTGATTTATTTATTTATATATTTGTTATTTATTTGTTGATTTATTTATTGATTTGCTTAAGAATTAGTTTTTTATATATTTTATTCAGTATGATTTTTGTTTATTTATTTGTTTATTTATTTATTTAGTTGAATATTCAGAAATTGATTGATTTATTTATTAAATTATTCATGTTTTGATTAACATATTTATTAAATTTTTTATAACATATATATAACGGTATTAAGTTTTAGAATTTAATACAGATATTTGTTTATATAGGGTAAGGGGATGTAATGTTAGCCTAGCTCCTTCATTCGGCCTATGTACCAAATGTGTCATTAATTTAGCGATAATTAACAAAATTATGTTGCTATTATCATGATAGATGTAATCCAAAGCAATTGAGACAAAATTATTCATCTTATAGTTGTTCATTTCCGCGTAATTTTCGGTTTCTTGAACTTTTGGGACATCATGATTTCACTGGTTATGCTGAACAGATGATCTGCACGATTTCAAGTTATCTAAATTTGGATTAATTGAATCGATAAAGCAAGCGATGCAGTCTGGATCTGCAGAAAATAGTTACACGTTACAAACTAACTGTTCACATAGCTAAAACAACAATTATTTTAAAAGAAAATTGTAGACCCAATGTTGGGTACATATTTTTTTGTATGTTCCCAACTATGGCCTGTTGTATCAATAACGTAGTAAAAAGGTTGTTATTGGTAAAATTTCAAGTGGAAATGCATGAGTTTTCGGTTGTTTATATTCAAGTGGCTCATCATCTAAACACGCAACAAAGATACAAAATCATTATAAAGTGAATTATAATGTTTTCATTATTGAATGGCTGATAAATCATATATGAACATCGTTTAAGTGTTGCGAGGCAGTTTTACTTTAGTTTGAGTTGTGAAATGTTGTATTAAGTAAATCCAGTACAGCTTACAATGCCTGAATTACTTAAATTAGAAAAAAAAAACCGTACAAAGACTGCATTTAGTAATCAATACATCGAATGGGACGAATTTGCATCCACGAATAGACCCAACTTGGAGCTTATAGACCGACATTAAATCCACATCCCTCGAAAGTTTATGGCATTATAAAAATAGTTCTGTAACTTTTAGTGATATATGCTACCAAACATTTTACCAAACTTATCTTTGCAAGTGTATAACTAGTTGAATCTCGCTAACAGCTTAAAAGCTTTATGAGTTATAATGAAAAATGTGTTTGCTGTTCGCCTAATAGGCTGAGTCAAGGGACACATACCCTATATTATTAATTGATATATTTATATATATATATATATATATATATATATATATATATATATATATATATATATATATATATATATATATATATATATATATATATATCTAAACATGGATTTCATTTTTTATTATTTATTTGTTTATTTATAAAACTCACTATGAGCTTATCTATAAGTTTATTGGTTCCTTCATTCTCTTTATTAATTTCTCATTTTTTTTCGATTTATTGATATTTGAATTCATTGTTAAGAGTAAATAATCTATCGTTTTCTGATTTGATAAATTATTTACCTGTTTAATAATTAGTTAGTTTATTTGAATAAACAATTATTTATTCAATTAATTATTCATTTATATACAGTTTTATATGTATGTATCTATTTTTTAAATAATTACTCGCTGTTTTTAATCGATTCGATTATTTTTCTATTTTATTTTTATTGATTTATTTGATAATTCATTTATTTATAAAATATTTAAAAAATATATTCACTTTTCTATGGAACAATATATCAATGCAATTAAGACTGTCCCTTGTAATTTTTTATTTTTGTTTTATTCTTAGAGTAAGACTCACAGCAAAAATCGTTTCACCCAGTTGTTTATAATTTGGTTTTTCCTTTTTTCTTCGCAGAAATTCACTGGACTGTTGAAAACCGCGGTTTTTATCATTTTTCCATGCATCTAAACTCCGTTCTTAGTTTATTTCCAACACTGAATGGCGTGTTTGTTTTAATTTTCCTAGTTTTTCATGTACGTATAGGGAACTTTCATATTACACAACGTTCGAGTGCTGGTGACAACTCTCTAATGCGACCACAGAATTCCATTTTCATGTTGCACGTCCAATCCATCTCCAAGAAATGTCACCTCTTTCAACCTCACGTAAATTGCGAGTCAACGGTTAAAGTTCTCCTAAACGTAATTATAAGACATTCATGTTATCAGAAAACAAATAAACATCGGCTCCACGAAGCTAGCGCAATTAACCTTTAAATTAAACTAACTGGAAAAAATAAGGCATGATTCTATTATATTTCATCACACATTCTTGTACGGTCATAAGAGCCAATATATCAAAACCAAGCCTCTTAGGTGTTTCAGAATTGCGTCCGATTACAGAAAGTAAAAGTTTATGTTTCAAGGGAAAATTCCATATTCTGAAAAAAAAAACCTTATAATAGAAATCTATTTCTAAATAAAGTCCTCTTCTGTTCCATAAAATTCCCCTTTTATTTTTACCCCCGATCAACCCCAGTCCCTGAGGCATTTCGGCACATTTTGGCTGCTAATGCGATAACAACTTTTAGACGGCAAAACCGTACCAAATTGCAACATAACCATCCACTCCGGCAGCCAGCGGCCAGATCGGGAGCTACGCATTATAGAAGCTGCCTCGTCTTCCTTCCACTCAACTATTTATCATCTTTGATGGACCCCGTGGGACCTGTCCTACACTGGATGTTACCGATAATTGCCGTACATTGTGTGCGGCCGTACATTCGCTGTGTCATTTATGGACGCAATACGAGCGGGGAAAATGATCCACCGGCGCTCTCGCTTTCCTGCTGAGGCATGCTGTCGTCATTAATTTTCGCCCCTTTGTCTACGGGAGGGTCTTTTTCATCAAGACAATCCAGGAGGGGAAACGGGACTGCATCGTAAAAGCAAAGGAAGCCTCCGGAGAAAATTGCGCGTGAGGCTGAGATTACCGGAGTACTTCATTGCACGTATAAAATTTCTGATGCTCTTTTTTGTCCTAGCCGGAAGGAAAAACCTGAAATTGCCCCTCGGGAGTGTAATTTATGGGCAAATTTACAGCAGAATGTAATAAACAACAAGGGATGCGCATCACATTCGTTTCCCAAAAATGCTACGTGGCCGGAAATGTTTCGGGGTCACACTGCAGTGGTTTACCTATTCGGTTGGCGTGTTGCGTGAAATATGCGAGTTATCCCAGTAGGCTCTGCTCTTTTCATTATTAGATTTTCGCCATCAAAATAGGTTCAATTGAAGCGATTTCCCGAATTCCAGGCTCCTTCCGGCCAAAAGTAATGCCAAAAATTGGCCTCATTTCATCGGAATTCGCATAATGACGACCGGATTTAAATTTTCCATTGAAATGAGAGCAAAACAACCGCTATCCATCCAGGCCAATGAAGTGTGCACCGACCAACCTACCAGCCAGCCAGTGGCGGTTTCAATTGATCCGATTCTCAAATCACGGACTCTGGCGACGACGACGACGCATGGACACAGGACGACGGTTGCATGCATGCATGTAGAGAGTTGCATCCTTGCACATATGCAGTGGATCATTCATGCGTTACTCCCGTTCTGGTCGGCGTCCATTCATGCATTTAAATATAGCCCGGAATATATTCGGAACGTGCAGCAAAAATTCACTATTTTCAAACCGACCAGCACCGACCGGGTGGAATGTGAATGGTGAATTGTACCGATTCCAGCGAAGAAGAATACAAAAAAAATCGTGCAATTTTGAGTCCAATTGAATGGGTCTCGTAGAGGAAGGGCTGGCTGGCTACCTAGAAAGGGTTCTATTTTGTTATTAAATTTCAAATTTATTTCGAATATGCAGTGCGCATCTCCCCCGCTCTCGAGATATTCGTATTCAGGAATTGGTTCTGTGCTCGGGTTTTCCGAATGAAAAAAAAAATAAAATAAAATAAATAAATGTAATGCAATCCAGAGTGATTGAGTTGCGAAATTGTGGTAACCAAGGACAAGCATCTGTTTGCGGATCTTCCGTGGAAAATCGGATGAGTGGATTTCGTATTTTGGATTTCGCTGGAGAATGGATTAAATCGTTTTTATTTCACTGGATTACAGTAGTTGACCCACGGGGTTTTTTTGTTATTGGATCAGGTGAATGCTGGTTCAATTCACTTCCATTTTTGTGATTTTACAGAAGTAGTTTGCATTATTGAAAGATGTTGAGGGAAATATTTTGTTATAGAAAAAATCAGAACTTCTAGATTTTCACAGCTACAGACATACTATTTCACTTATTTGAAAATTTCTTGAAAGTTTCACATGAACTTTTTGAAAGTTTTGTTATCTTCTTAAAAAATATGAGAATTTCTTAGGGACGGTTCATTAACCACGTAGACTGAAATTTGACACTTTCAAACACCCCCTCCCGCCTCGTAGACTTTCGTAGTCTTTTACCAACCCCAACCCCCGCCCTCGAAAGTCTACGTAGACCTTACAAAAATTAATAATTTGTGGAACATTTTCTACAATATGTTTGAAAAACCCATTATAAAATAAAACATACCCGACCAAGAGAGCATAACATAAAAATAACAAAATTATAACATACCTTGTTTCAAGTTACTGATTATGATATGAATTTGTTAAAGACGTTTTCATCTGGATAATTTTATAAGATTCTTATAACAAACTAAGATATAATGCCCCGAGTGGCACAATCCGCGCAAAGAATAAATTAATTCTAACACTAGTTGATAGGATTTGGCTACATTGTAACAAAACTGTTACCAAATTTGTTTTGTTTATGTTATATCTTTATCAAAGTTTGCTATAATTTTGTTACCTCTACAGCATTTTTTGTTACATTTTCTGTTATTTTAACAACATCCGCGATCTAAATTCTAACAACCTCTGTTATAAAAACAGCGGAACTGAATAACAAAACTTGATATAATTTTGCTGTTCCCTTTAGGTCGGGTAATCATCAAGATAATTCAGATAATTGGTAATAGTTCAACAAAATAACAAAAGTAAAATAAAATCAATCAAATACCAAGTGGTAAAAATCCTCGGACCATTGTCAAAAGCTTTCGGCAGCTCCAACGACTCTTTCTCCAACTTAGGTTACCTAGGATGATTCCGTAACATTGCACTATGGTCCAGATCACGAATTTACGAGGAAACATGCTCCCAGCGCCTGAACTTAAAACTTTACAGCAAAATGAAGTTCTAGAACATGGTTTGTATCACTAAGGCCCATTTTTTATATTAATAAAAATTAGGGTGATCTCCATTTTCACGGAAATACAAAAACTAACTTTCTTGTTTGCAGAAATAGACGTTTACATTCTTAGGCAAAGTTGTAGTGCAAAAAAAATCATGGAATTTTTATCTCCAAATTTTTTTTGTAGCTTGAAAATTTACCGATTTAGAGCAACTTTTCCCTCATGAACTTAGGGTGTACCATAAAAAATGTTGTTTTTGCCCCAACTTTTTCATCTCAGTTTCTATTGTAAAATTTTGTTCGCACACGTGTTGTAGAACTTTTGAAGGCGCGTATTTTGATATAATAACTTTGCCGCTAGCTTCAACCAATCAGTAGTTATTGAAGTTTTTCTTTTAAAACTATCCCAGATTCAAATTGTATTTTTCTCGAGATACAGAAATAACATATCTCTAGTTTCCACATTTGTTGAACAATATAAATTTTCCTTACAAATGACGTCTTTAATTTTTTTTGTGTTGTCCCAATCATAGAAATCAACATTTGGAAAGGGCGTATTTTTTCTAGAAAAATTTCAATAACTATTGATTGGTTAGAGCTAGCGGCAAAGTTTGTATGACAAAGTACGCGTCTTTGAAGTTTCTAATACTCGTCAGAACACAACTTTACGGTGAGAATTGAAATAAAAAAGTTAGGACAACAAAAACATTTTTTTATGATACACCCTAAGTTGATAAGGGAAAATTGCTCTAAATCGGCCAATTTTTAAGCTACGAAAAAAAAAATTTAGAGATAAAAATTCCATAAACTTTTATGCGCTGCAACTTTACCTTAAAATGTAAACGTCTAAAGGGTGATACGGTCAAAATTTGGTCAAGGGAAAACGCGTGTAAATCGGTGAAATCGTTTATTTAAAAAATCAAATTAAATTTCTTTTTCAAGTTCAATTAGTATAAAACTCAGGAAAAATATTCAGTTAGGCTTCCGCTTTTCCAAATCCGAATTGCCGGGCCTTACGCTTGACCCCTGCCATCAGATTTTGTACAGCCACCTTGTCCACCTTCTTCGCCGCAGAAAGCCAGTTTGCCTTGAACTGCTGCTCGTCCTTAGCAGTTTTTGGTCTTCTTTAGGTTCCGCTTGACAATAGCCCAGTATTTCTCAGTTGGGCGGAGCTCTGGCGTGTTGGGAGGGTTCTTGTCGCCGGGAACCACCTGCACGTTGTTGGCGGTGTACCACTCCATGGCCTTTTTACCGTAATGGCAAGATGCCAAATCCGGCCAAAACAGTACGGAACAACCGTGTTTCTTCAGGAAAGGCAGCAGACGTTTATTCAAACACTCTTTCACGTAAATTTCTTGGTTGACAGTCCCGGAAGCTATGAAAATGCTGCTTTTCAAGCCACAGGTACAGATGGCTTGCCAAACCAGATATTTCTGCTACCTTTCCCCTTCCTTTTGCCGTATAAAACTCCTGTCCCGGAAGCTGCTTGTAGTCGGCTTTGACGTAGGTTTCGTCGTCCATTACCACGCAGTCAAACTTCGTCAGCATCGTCGTGTACAGCCTCCGGGATCGCGCTTTGGCCGTCTTATTTTGTTTATCATCGCGATTTGGAGTCACTACCTTCTTGTAAGTCGATAGTCCGACTCGTTTTTTGGCTCGATGCACGGTTGTAGACGATACACCCAGCTTATTTGCGGCATCTCGGAGAGATAGGTTAGGGTTTCGCTTGAAACTACCAGCAACTCTCTTTGTCGTCTCAGCGGCTTCCGATTTTCGATTTCCCCCCGATCCAGACTTCCTGGCTGTCGACAAACGTTCCCCAAACACTTTAATTACATTTGTAACGGTTGATTTGGCAACTTTTAGCGATTTTGCCAACTTTGCGTGCGAGTAGCTCGGATTTTCGCGATGCGCGAGCAAAATTTTGATACGCTGCTCTTCTTGCTTGGACGGCATTTTGACAACTGAAGAGTGAATTCCAAAATCAAAATAGGAGCAACATTCTACACACACACCTTCAAAATGAGGGGTGTTCAGGTTTTTTAAATGCAAAATTGAAAGAAATACGTCAAGTTGATATTGACCAAATTTTGACCGTATCGCCCTTTATTTCTGCAAACAAGAAAGTTAGTTTTTGTATTTCCGTGAAAATGGGGACCACCCTAATTTTTATTAACATAAAAAAATGGGCCTTAGTGATACAAGCCATGTTCTAGAACTTCACTTTGCTGTAAAGTTTCAAGTTTAGGCGCTGGGAGCATGTTTCCTCGTAAATTCGTGATCTGGACCATAGTGCATTGCCGAAGAGATCCAGTTTTATTATGATATTTCATAGTTTTATGCAAGCCACTAGAAATCAATTTGATTTTATAATGGCACCAAGAAGTACCAATAGGTTTCATTTTTAAGTCAGGTTTATGAGAACCTACATACCTTGTTTACCACTATTTCGAAACCTTGTTTTCTCAAATTACTTTTACTCCTGTCATGGGTTTAATTTCGACTTAGTGAGCTCGTAAACTTCTGTTTATATTATCTTATATTGGTCAATTAAAAAAGCATTTCAAGACCTTGTTGCCCCCTCCAGTAACTGCATCAAACGGGAATTTGGCATTGAGAGATTTAATGTGGTTTTAAAAGGGCAAAACACACGACCAAATCGTTTTATAGTAGTCTTTTTGGGAAAACTTTGTTTTTTCCAATGGACAAATTGAAAAAAGAAGAAAGAATTGAAATGTATCAAATTTAAAATGTAATTCAAATGAACTGTTGGTTGGAGACCAATTCCGACATTCCTCAAGATACTTAATGAATTTCATCAATTTTTAGGAAATTCATGACTAACTTATCGAATATATTTGTTTTAATTTTGTTTTTGTTGTTGTAAGCTCGCATAACTTTCTATTCGCATTAATTTTCGTCTCTTATCGTTCCAATATTCACCATACAATTACATGCGCTTGTGGTTTGGGGCACACGCTTCAAGAAACTGAATTTGCTTAAACATTTTTCTTAGATATTGTTAACTGCCAAATTAATCAGAAGAGCATCGAATCGAACAAAGCAGAACTTCAAAAAATCAACCACGATATCATAGTGAAGTATGACAGCTTTGGCCATTTGGACGAATGCTGGTTTTCACGGCAGTCAATAGTTTCCATCAAGGTTCTCAAGTGGTTATAACATCTTTGTTTAGATCATTTATGGTCTCAAAAGCTTACAATGGATTTATAAAGGTTCATTCACTTGTTTTAACAACCGTCTATGAAAGGCCGTTTTTTACAAACTTTGCCCGTGAAAAATCATAGGGCAGGTGCTGTTAGACAAAACACTTAACTCTTTTAAATAAAGTTTTATCAACAAAGCTGGGAGAAGTGATCGATAAGATTGTTTATTATATTTTAATTTTTTTTCCATTCAGATATTCCCTCAGCTTCTGGATCTTAGATTGATTACAACCTAAACTTAAATTTAACTTCAACTAATTATACCTTGACTTTCAAGAACAGAGAACTTCTTCTTGATTTATTCCTATGCTGGGCAAAACCTAGTGTCCTCGTCACTTTTATCGCTGTTAAGTTGGCAAGCTTTTTTGACGCTTTAACGTCTTTCAAAACTCATAAATTCTGAATTTTCTTATAAAATAATATAATTATTATAATGTTTTTTTGAAATTTCAAAATATTAAAGGCTTAAATAATTTATTATAATATCATTATTTTGAATCAATAAAAAAAGTTTTACTCACTTTTATAAACAACAATGTTATTCGATTATTGGGAGAAATTCAAAAAGGTTACAACAAGCTATCATATATGCCTCTTTGTTGCATGAATAATTATTTTAGGGACAGAAGTATTTTTTTTCTTAATTTGACAGAAACCATTCTTATTAGAATCCACTAAACAAAATCAAAAGTTCTTGAAAAAATAATTTGAGACTCTAACACAATCATTAAAGCTTGCTTCAGATAGAATTGGAACAAAAACAATTGCCTGTATTTCAGTTATTTAATATTGAATTCAAGATCCTTTTTTATACAAATAAAGCGTTTTCTTCATACTTTTAAGAAAAAATACGGATAAAATTATTCGTCACGGTTTCGAAGGAATTATCGAATTTTTCCTGTAACACGGCTGATTAGGCGGCGCACACCTTCTTCGTCCATCGTTTTAACTATCTTATTCCACCAGGTCTTGATCTGATTGATGTCTTTGACAACCTTTCCCTCTGCCTTGAGTCTCCTCTTCATGATTGCCCAGTATTTCTCAATAGGGCGGAACTGGGGGCAGTTGGGTGGGTTAAGGTTTTTCGGAACAACCTGGACCCCTTTCTCTGCATACCATTCTTGAACGACTTTGCTGTAATGACAGCTTGCCAAATCTGGCCAAAACATTACGGGATGGTCGTGGGATCGAATGAACGGCAAAATTCGTTTTTGGAGACACTCTTTTTGGTATAGTTCCGACGTCATTGTCTTATTTGTAACGAAAACTTACGTTTTTTTGCCACAGCTGCAAATGCCCTGCCAAATCATGAATTTTCGTGCAAATTTGTCGGCAAAAACAAATTTAAATTTGGCTGGAACATCCCTCGAGCCGTTGCCAAGTAAAATTTTTGACCTGGGATTTGCCCGAAGTCAGCCTTGACATAGGTTTCATCGTCCATCAGAAGACCCCCGTCGAACTTGGTCAGCACCTGGTCGTATAGCTTCCGAGCACGGATTTTGGCCACACTATTCTGTTTTATGATCCGATTTGGCTGTTTGCTAGCTCGATACGACTTGATTCCTTCCCGGAGTCGAGTTCTCCTCACGGTACAATGGGCAGCACCGAATTTTCTGGCCAAATCACGGTCCGACAGATTGGGATTCCTCTTAATCGTCTTCAAAATCTTACCACGCAGTTTCCGGTCGACAGTTCCACTCCGACGATTGGCTTGAGGCTTCCGAATCGTCGTCAATGTTTCCTTATACCGTTTGATAACGCGCCATACGGTATTTCTGGGCAATTTCAGCTGTTTAGCTAGCCTAAATGCAGACCACAATGGATTTTCCAAATAACTGTGCACAATTTTTTCCCTTCTTTCGGCTTCCATGTTGATTGTTCACAAAGTACAGTCGACGGAATGTCAAAAATACATACGTGAAGCTGACCAAATTCCCGACACGTGGGCGCGAAGAACTTTCAAATACGTCCACCAGGAGCGCCACAATATGAGCAAAAGTTTGTTCCAATTCTATATGAAGCAAGCCTTAAATAAGTTGAGAAAATAACCAAACATGTAATTCAATTAAATAAGAATCAATCCTACTAAGCTTACTTCGATTGCATTTTCGTTTTTGTTGAAAAAAAAGCCACTTGATCGGATCTGAATTACCATCGACCAATTGTGGGATCGACTAATGATTCTGAACATTCTATTAGAACGATGTGCAAAACAAATTACTTTCAGCATAATAGCTGTTAACCTCTGGCAATTATTGTCCTATTTTAATCCTTTTAGCACCGTTAGATTCAAAAACTCACCCGCTTCATGGATATTATCGGCAATGTCCGTTTGGATTCTCTTGGTTCCTGGAAATCCGGGTTGTTGGGGCTGTCGTCCGGTGCAGAGATACTATTTAGGAATTTCAATTGCATTTCCCGGATCTTTGGAATAATCCCTAAGAGCTATTCCTATTCCATTGTGGACCATATCCCGACTTGTTTCTGGAACGGCCATACTGTAACAGGTTCCCGTGGGGTCTCGAATAGCCATGGGCATATTTAGAGGGAATCCATTGCAATATGGGTACTTCCCCAGGAGGATATTCCTTAACGTTTTGAGGCCATCAGATGATTTGTCCCCGAACCAGTTATTGCGGAACAGGTTCTTGTGAGGCCTCAAGTAGCCAAAAACAAACTTAGAAGCAAACCCTGGCAATGTTGGTATCAAATTTCTCCAGAAAGCTATTTCTGAACGTTTTGTGGCACTTTGATGATTTGTCCCCGGAACAGGTTCCCGTGGGGTTTCAAGAGGCCATGAACATTTTAAGAAGAAATCCCTGGAAACACGGCTATCAAAATATATGAATTTTTTTCTTAACGTTTTGTGGCTATCTGACGAATTGATCTTAGACCAGTCATTCCAAAACAGGTTTCTGTGGGGTCTCAAGTGGCCATTAACACATTTAGAAGGAAACCCTGGAAATATGGGTTTCAAAATTCATAAAAGTTCTCCAGACGGCTTTTTCTCAACCTTTTGTTCCAGAAATATTCTACTGAAGAAATTTCCTGAATTTTAAGCCCATACTGACAGGTTTTCGTTCTGCAAATATACATGGCCCCTCGAGGCCCCACAGGAACCTGTTCCGGAATGGCAGGTCCGAGGACAAATCATCAGATGGCCATTAAACGTTGAGAAATATCCTTCTGGCGAAATTTGATGAATTTTGATACCCATACAATCATACCTCGATATAACGTAACTCAATTTTTATTTTCGTTACGTTATCTCGAAGCAACAAATAAAATAAAATGAATTTCAACACTTTCAACTATTTTAAAACGCACTTGAAATCATTCTTTATCATATATCAGGGTGATTCAGCCTTTCTTATGCATTGGTATATAAGTATGTGAATAACTTTTTTATTATTTTTTATAATTTTTTATGCTATTTTTGCAAGTTTTTCAACTTATCAATGATGTTCTTAAAAAACATTAAATTCATTGGAAAACTAGGAGAATTTAAAATTTAACACTTCATTTGATCACTTTTAAAAAAAATAAAAAATTAAACCTTGAAACACTTTTTAAAATTTTCGCTAGTAATCGCGAGCAAATTCCATTTAATTCCACTATGAGCTTATCTTTTGACAGATAGGCCTATCTGAGTGAGCTGAACAATTGTCTAGCACAAAGGCGGCTCTTACGGGAAGTCCTTTTTATTTGAGGAAAGCGGTCACTCGCACGACAAATTCACCAAAAAACCATTCTTTGAAGAGATTTTTATTCATCTAACATTTTTGGATGCTCTGTAATACACAAGTAACTCTTTGAGATTTGTTAGCACTCGAGGTCTGTGCGACTTTCCAATCAACATCAAAGGCAGTTTTGAGGACCCATCCATGTTGCTACATGGCATGAAAGTCACCCTTTCTTTGTTGAATTTGTAGCCAGGAGCAGATCTAGCATATTTATCAACAACTGTGCTTGTTGGGGTACTCTGTAGAACAACCCACTTTCATCAGCATTGAATATTTGGTACGGAGACAAATCTTTATCACGAATCAGCGCTGCGAACTTTTACGTGTATTGTTCAACAACTGCCACGTTACTGGACAATTTTTCGCCACTGATTTTCAATATCCGAATGCCATTACGTTTGATGAATTTCTTGATATACCCGTGACTGCCGAAGTTCCCATCTCCAACCATCAGGTTGAAGATTCTTTTCGCTTGATCCTGAGACAAGCGGCCGACGATTTTGCCGTTTTTGTAGAAACCAAACATACAGGGCTTCATCTACCTTTGAATATCGGGGATTTTTGAAGCGTTTCCGCTTTGCTAAAGGTATAAACAAAATAAAACATCAAACTCTGGTTATCGAAATATCACGCTGATTTCTTACACATGCTTCCTTGTTGACCAAATTTGTTGAGAATTGTATTTTTCGAATACTTTATGGCATATATTGTGGACGCAGAGCCGATTTTGTGCTTCTGCATTATGTCCCTCACTAAATCACTATTTCCGAGATTTGAATAATTTTTATTTTATCGGTTAACAGTAAACCAACACGTTTTGCCGTTTCGCTCCTTTGCGTGATGCACGACCCATTTTTGAAAACATAATGACGTAGCCTACTTTCTGAAATGAAGAGTTGTGCAATAGTCGAGCAGTTTGACAACAATTATTTTTATTTTATTTTATTTACATGGCATAACGTCACAATACTATAACAATATCCCTCCATAATGCCCGATTCACGGCTGCTCCTCTCCAATCCCATGGGCACCTTGTACCCCCTAGGTCTTGCTCCATCTGGTCTGACAGTCTTGCTCGTTGCGTCCCACGTCTTGTACTAACCGGATTCCCGCCGAACACCATTTTGGCAGGATAGTTGCCCGGAATTCTCGCAACATGTTCTTCCCACCGTATCCTTCCAGTTTTTGCCATCTTATGAATACTGGATTCGCCGGCGAGCTGTGCGATCTCATAGTTCATCCTTCGCCTCCATAGTCCGCCCTCCTGTACTCCACCAAAGATGGTTCTTAACACCCGTCGCTCAAAAACTCCGAGTGCTCGCAGGTCCTCTTCAAGCATTGTCCACGTCTCATGCCCGTAGAGAACAACCGGTCTTTTTAGCGTTTTGTACTGGATGCACTTCGTACGGGAGTTAAGTCTGTTTGACCGTAGTTGCTTGTGGAGCCCATAGTAGGCGCGTCTCCGGATCTCACGGCAGTTATCATTGTCCGCAGTAACCAGTGAGCCGAGATAAACAAATTCATCGACTACCTCGAACTCATCGCTGTCAACCCTGCTGCCCAGTTGGGTCCAGTCGAGCTCGGATCCGCCTGCCAGCATGTACCGCGTTTTGGGCGTATTTATCTTCAACCCAATCTTCTCTGCTTCGCGCTTTAGTCTGGTATACTGCTCTGCCACCGCCTCAAATGTTCTGCCGACAATATCCACGTCATCGGCAAAGCAGATAAATTGACCGGATCTGTTGAAAATCGTGCCTCGCATGTTAAACGCCGCTCGTCGCATAACACCTTCGAGAGCAATGTTGAACAGGAGGCAAGAGAGACCATCACCTTGGCAAAGCCCCCTGTAGGATTCGAATGCATCCGATAATCCACCCGATATCCTCACACAGCACTGAGTTCCACTCATCGTAGCCTTGATAAGTCGGGTCAGCTTCCCCGGAGAGCTGTTCTCATCCATGATCTTCCATAGCTCATATCGGTTAATTGTATCATATGCGGCTTTGAAGTCGATGAATAGATGATGCGTAGGTACTCTATACTAACGGCACTTTTGGAGGATCTGCCGCAAAGTGAAGATTGGGTCCGTTGTAGACCGTCCTTCGATGAAGCCGGCCTGATAACTTCCCACAAATCTATTTGCTAGTGGCGACAGTCACTGGGAGATGATTTGTGATAATACTTTATAGGCTGCATTAAGGACAGTGAATGACGATAGTTTTCATAGTCCAGCTTGTCGCCTTTTTTATAGATTGGACAGATAACCCCATCCTTACACTCGTCCGGCAGGTGTTCGGTATCCCAAATCCTGACCATCAGTCGATGCAGTCCATCCCTTCCAACCGAGTTGTTGTTGTTCAGCTGCTTGATGGCAGCCTTAACTTCACTTATCGTCGGGGTGGCACATCTCCGTCACTAACTGCATCGACTACGTCTCTTCCATCACTGTCTTGGTCTTCTTCCTGTACTCCATTCAGATGTTCATGGAAGTGCTGCTTCCACCTTTCGGTCACCTCACGATCGTCCTTCTGGATTCTCCCATCCTTATCCCGACACATTTCGGCTCGCGGAACGATGCCTCTGCGGGATGCGTTGAGTTTCCGGTAGAACTTTCGCGTTTCATGTGAGCGGGGCAGCTGTTCTAGTTCCTCATACTCTTACTCCTGTCCTCTCGCAACTGTCACCGCTGCTGTCTGTATCGTTCCACACTATGACGGGTAGCTTGTCCTAGCATAAGTTCCCGCGTTGCGTTCTTCTCATTCAATACCTGCTGACATTCCACGTCGAACCACTTGTTCTGTCAGCTTCGTTCCACATGACCTAAAACGTTCTCCACTACGCTGCTGATAGCTGTTTTCACGGTGTTCCAATAGTCCTCAAGAGGGGTTTCCAGAATTTCTAGGACGCTTTGTGGAAGTTTGTTTCAGAATTTTTAAGAAATTTTTGGTAGCGCCTGGTTAGCTTGCTCCTGAACTTCGGTAAAGTTTTTTTCCTGCACTTCTGGGAAAACTACAAAACTACTGAAATGTTCCAAACTTCTAAGTAGTCCTATCCCCTAAATTTGTTCCAGAAGCTCTGAGAAGTCCTCTCTTGATTGATTGATTGATCTGGGAAGTTCTGTCCTTAACTTCTGGGAAGTATGACCTTGTACCTTGAAGATGCTTGGTTCTGAATTTTTCGGGATATTCCAGCTTGAACTACTAAGAAGTTTTCTTTTTTTTGTTTCAAAAAATCTAGGACCAATTTCATAGAATTCACTTAACTCGTGCAAATGTACTGTAATAATGCTTTCAGAAGTACCTTAGGAAAAAAATCAGAGTTCTAAGATTGTTCTGAATATACGTGCGACAACCAACTGGGCGTGAGAGCTAAAGTTAGGTGCACAAACGAGAAAATTAAATTTGCTTTTTGTTATTTCTACCCAAGGTACATTGGTGGTCCAATGTCCAATGTAAATTAAATCACGGTAGCATCGCTGCCCAGGGATTTTTCCACGAGTTCCCTGTACACTGACCTCTTGACAGATGGGTCTTTCTTCAGCTCGAAGTTCATCTTTCTGCGTACGCCGTATTTTGACCACATTCTTGTCCAACTCTGTCAGCTCTAGGTCCTCCCTCACTTTCTTGAGAAGCGCAGCGTACGTTGTTGTGCCATTCACCTCAACGGTCAGAGCACCCCCCTTGTACTTCTCACTAGGAGGCCGTCATGTGTCATGCTTCTTCTGTTCGTTCTTCTCTTCTTTCTTCGTTTGTTTCTTCCTTTTCGCCTGCTGCCTTTCTACGGCACACCATTAACTGTCTCTTCCATCATCACTCTGATTGCTAACGCCTTTCTGCTCATTCCTCGGTCTTTCTGTTCTCCTGGCGAGTCCGTAGGTCGTTTCACCGATAGGGAATTTCGATGACTTTTTGGCGTATCCTGAGCTTCAGTCGTAGGTATTCCCGCGGCTTCCAAAAGAGTTTTCTCAGCTGTGTCCGCTTTCGTCTTGAGCACCTCGGCTGATTACACTCGCTTCCTCAGCGCCTTCTCTTTCTGTAGCAACCACAGCAACATTGATGGCCGTCACCATATCTTGCAGCTCCTTATAAGATTTTTTTTTGGTCTTAATAAACACATTCAAATCATCGACCTTCTTCTTGACCTCCAAAATGTAGGTTCCAGGCCATACCGCTTCATGAGGTGTGCTATTGCTGAGCTTCCTCGTAAACAGCTGACTTAGTCCAAGGCCCAGCTCTCCTTTGCATCAATGAAGATCTGCATGGGGTTTGCTGCTACTGGTACCCGCTGTGACCTCCAGGCTCGACGCGGGTGATCTCATCAGATTTCCGCTATTTGCGGACACGTTCGCTTCTCCGCTTGGTGACTCTAAGTTGTAGATAGTCTCCTATTTTGATCCCCCATGGTTATCTTTGATTCAGGGAGGCCATGCTAGGGTTGACACGGTCCTTCATAGGAACGGTGTTCAGAGCTTTGATCCTAATGTGCCGGATAGCACAGCTTATTTTGAGCCACCTATGGGTTCAGGCGCTCCCTCACTTTTCGCGCTAGGAACATGAACTCCAGCTTCCATTTTCTGTCTGTTTATGTGACTACGTTTGTGCGTGTCTGTGTGCAAGTCTGAGTGTGTTCCTCTCTGTGTTTTTACAATTCAACTTCTACCGTCAAGCAGTGTTTTTATGGAATTTACTTGTTCGCCGTTAAACGAACTTGTGTCGGCACGACTAACATTTTTAACCCGGGAGTTGGAAGGTGTTAGCTCTGGTGGGTTCAAGTGACCCATTTTAAAATGCCTGGGTACTCACGTCCATTCCAAGGTCACTTTCACTTACTGCAAGCCCCGCATAGCACACTACAGACAACAAATGGATAATAGTACTGTGCATACTTCGATCATCAAAGCATACTGTTTTGACGATGGCACGTCTTTAGCAGTATCGTTCAAATTTAGTAATAAACAGATCGATCTCACCGATAATTGTTGCTGATGTTCGTCTTCATTTGGACGACCTCTTTGTGATGCTAAAGGATGCATTAATGTCTCTACAGAAGTAGCTCTCTTAGCTAACAAAACAAACCTGATATAAATCTTCCTCCGGGTGCGGGGGCGACCCCCAACAAGAAAAAACCGGGAAATACTACCGATCAGCACACACTTTGGGAGGGAATCGATTACATCCACTAAGTCTTACACAAAACACGTGGAGGTCTTATGATTTTACTGTTTGTTTAAGTTGAATTACGAATTAATTTTTTGATATTTTGTTTCGTGAAAACGAGGCAGCAAAATCAAAACACGCCATTTTCAAAGCACGGCCTGTTGCGATCCTCAAGACTCCAATTACGGAAACTTGCCGCAAAACGGAATGTATACGTTACCAACGATTTCGGGCTGGCACCTATGTCGTCTCCCTTAGTACTACGATTGGAAATGGCAAAGTTCGCTCCACATAGACTGCCTCCGTCCCTCTGTGTCAACCGGGTGGGACTAGGAGCAAATGCCCGTTACCTGACTTGCACTGATCTGACTCTGAACACGGTATCCCTATGCAGGACTATGTCAACCCTCGCATGGTCTCCCTGCTTACATAGATAACCATGGGATCAATATAGTAACTTGTTCACATGGGTCTGGATAGCGACTGAAGGAGGATCTAACAGCTTGGAGCTCCAAGCTCCAATAACAATTAAACTCTATAAGAAGTTGAACCCATTTGCCAAAGGTAGCCTAGCCAGATTCCCGCCTCGCAGGGAGGCGGGATCCAGTAGTGCACCGGACACGTGCAGTATCGCATCGACAGGTACCTCAGAACGGAGACCATGAATAGGCCAGGATTCATCCGGGCCATGTAGAGGAAGCGATACACGCTTCCTGGTATCACGTTTGCAATTATGTTGAAAGTATTTGCCGTGAACAGTCATAATAAGTCGCATCATAGGATCGTGTTCTACGTTCATCACGCCTAACGACTATTACGCTAACGTAACACTATAAACAAAGCTGCTTTCGACATTTGCATGTTTGGCCGCGTCTTACCAGCATAGGCCTAATAAAAACCGTTTGCAATTCGTGGTGAATGAAGTCCGTCTCATACGAATCAGATGATCAAAATCAAAAACATGCTTGAATCAAGCACAACATTTGAGATCGATAGCCTTGGAGTATCCCTAGCGATAGCCTTTTGAATTTACTTCCTTGTCTACAATCTTCAGCATGGATAAATATTTAAGAAATTACAATCAATTTCGACCTGCTTCCAAAGTCGAGCAATGATTAGTGAGTAATTTGTTTGGGAAATACCGAAACGACGTTGCAGCTTCCCAAAACCCGATCGTCTACGGCCGCCGTTCACCGTGGTCGTAAAATCTGATAAAACAATGAACTGAGCTATATTACTGCAGTTGAGCCCATAAACAAAAGCAAAGAATAAATATTGATAAAGCAAACTCTCCAATAGGTGCTCCACATTGCTCGCCAACCGACAAAAGTCTTCGGAAAAACTAATAATCGCAAACCCCTTCTTTCCATGCAGACGAGCATTCATCGATGACTCTTTCTCTAACGGCAACCCCCGGAGAACGACGGTGCTAGGATCTGAGGAAAATTGTCTTCGCCGTTGTTCCTCGACTGCTGCAGCATGCTCGTAAAATGAACTGAAGTGTTATTATAGTAAACATTTCTTGGCCCAGTCGTTATCGTCCCCGTCGAAAGGGGTTGCTTTTTTTGGGGATGTCTACGTTTTCTAATTCCAGTGGCAGTGGCAATGTTCTGAAGTGGAAATTTTATCGCCTTCACATGTCATAGAATATTCAAATACATTGGTGCTTCAAGAATAGAATGGCTCCAATAGCAAAGCCCTGGACACCACCAGCATTCAGAGCAACTTTTCCAGGCCAAAGGATACGAACGAAACAATGTTGGCAATGTGTGCCCCGCTGGCGAATTCCCACTTTCGCTCTTTAGCTCGCTAGCTTCATCGCTGCGAGCTGCTATTTGACCGAAATATGCAAGCCGGGCGCCAGGGACCGAGAGGCACAGTTGGGAAAAAGCAAACCCATGTGAAGTCAAGTTTTGTGCCCGAAAGAAAATGCAGCCGAGTTCAGGAAAGAATTCGGATTTTGGAGAGAAAATAGTTTCACCAATGGGGTTCATTGACTTGGGGCTTTGAAATGAAGAGTGTGATTTGCTAGTGCCGTTTGCATGCGAAAGGAGAGAATGTGATGATTTTAGTTATTCCTGGAAAACGATGGACGTCGAATACGCAAAGATGTTGAACACAACCGTTATTAAATTGTTGTTTTTTTTGGTCAAAAAATTTTAGATCAGTAGTCCATTGAACATCAATAATCATAGTGAACAAAGCGTCAGAAGATATCCATATGCATCAAAGCAACCACATGCTTTAGTCGTCGGTAATCGAAACAAAACAACAAACCATTTATTAAACTTAATACTTCATTGCATTGTGACGTCACGCATTAATTTTGACAGGTGGTGGTTCTGTCGCTTACGGTTTGAACTTAGCTGATTTTTTTCATCCGAAGTTAAAATATTCGAGTTCATTACAATGCCTTGGAAATGCTGTGAGTGGCAGTGCAAATCTACAGTAAAAAACCCCGAAATCAAATTGTTCCGTATTTCTACAGTAGAAAAATGTTTGCAGCTGGCCAGCGAAAGAATCGAGGAGTGGAAAAGTGTTCTTGGATATGGAAACAGTTTTACGCCACTTAATAAATGAACATTCAATTTCCGAAGCGTTAAGTTCGATAAAATATTAATTCAGATATAAATAATATGTCATTCCCAGTGAACAAGCGAGTGGTACAGTTCGTTCGGTCCACTCTCCGTTGCTTTGGAAGTTTTTTACTAGTTGTTTCGAGTCTTCGGTTTTATTCTATTTTTTTCTCGATCTCGAGTGAAATCCAGTTTTTGAAGAAGAAAACGTTGTGTATTAAGTAGTGCAACAACGTCATTAATTGCAATTATGAATATTGCCACGATCTAAAAGCCATATTGCTCCGCATCCATACGGCACGCACACCAGCAGTCCATCGTGTGTATAGCGTGCGTCCTTCCATCCACCAACTACCACCGACCAGCAACATCATCATCATCATCGTTCAGTTCAACGTTTAGCCGGTACACGCGGCCATACATCGTCGCTCGGCAGCAGCAGATCAGTGATACATTTAAGATAAGTTTTTGTTTCTCGCTCTTCTGAATTCATTTTAATCGTATTGTGTGTGAGAGTGTGTGCTTAGGTTTAGTTTGTTTATCTGTGGTTGATTGTAGAAAATTACGTTAGTGGTTGAGCGTCATAAGCTCCCACGAACGAGCCATGGATGATTTACCGGAAAATGAATCATCTATGGCGCAAAACGATGGAGTAGCTCTTAAAGTTACCCGATCGCGTGCTTATCCAGATAGTTCAGCTGATACTTGGGTTGTTTATTTTCGGCCCAAAATGAAACCTCTAAATATTTACCAGACTTCAAACGATCGGACGATTCTCGGCCGTGACCGAGATAATTAAGGTGAGACCCAATAAACTAGAAGTCGTTGTGCCCAACTTTAAACAAGCTAACGAAATTGCTGTCTTTCAATATTTTACACTGGAGTATTTAGTGTACATCCCAGCTCGAGGTATTGAGATAGAAGGTGTGGTCACCGAAGCTAGCATGACCCCTGAGATCCTGTTGAAGCCAACCCCCGGTCGATTTAAGAACCCTCTGCTTCCTTCACTCAAGATACTCGATGTGCGAAAACTAGGCACAGTATCGATCACTAAGGGTGAAAAGAAATCTACCCACTCAGACTCGTTTCGTGTGACGTTTTCTGGTTCAGCCCTTCCTCAATACGTCGAGTTGGGAAAATTTCGACTACCTGTGCGTTTGTTTGTACCTCGGGTAATGATCTGTGAAAAATGCAAGCAAATGGGACATACGACCTCCCATTGCGGCAATAAGGCACAGTGCTAACTACACCCAGGACTTTCCATCCCTTTCGTGGAAATCCAAAACACCTGATGTTCCGATTTTAAGAACAGAAGCCCCTTCCTCAATTGGGCTGTTCTCATTCGATTTTATTGTGGAAGGTATCTTCAAGAACCTCGAAATTTCTGACCCTCTTAAAAACATTGTTGGCAATGCTTCCCACAGTGAAGACTTTTTTGAAGCAATTGACAATTAAGTGGCCCCTCCTTGCAGCTATCATTTCCTTCGATGGATAATCTTCCAAATGAGGTCGGGGATTTGATCACTGTTCTACAGTGGAATTGTCGAAGTTTGATTCCTAAATTGGAATCATTCAAATTTTTAGCTCACACTACCGGTTGTGATGCATTCGCTCTTTGTGAAACATGGCTCTCTTCCGAAATCGATCTTACTTTTCATGATTTCAATATAGTTCGTCTTGATCGTGAGGATTCGCGTGGAGGGGGAGTACTTTTGGGGATCAAAAAGTGTTACTCCTTCTAAAGAGTGAATTTTCCTCCAATTCCAGGTAATGAAACTGTCGCATGTCATTCCTCTTAGAGCCTCAATTAACCGAAAACAACTTTCAGATATTTGTTCGGTTCTTCCTACTCCGCGGTTGATCATGAGAGATTTTAACTCTCACGGTACAGGCTGGAGAGCTGTACGATGACAACCGGTCTTCCTTGTTATATGACCTCAGAGACAACTTCAATATGTCAGTACTTAACAATGGAGAAGTTACACGTTTGGCTGGTCCATCCTCAATTGGCAGTAGATTAGACCTCACACTTTGTTCAAACTCATTATCGTTGGATTGCACATGGAATGTGATTCAAGATCCCCACGGTAGTGATCACTTGTCCATACAAATTTCGATTACCACAGGGTTCAATCCGCCAGAATCCATAAACGTCGCGTATGATCTTACCCGTCACATCGATAGGACAAAATTTCGGACTGCAATAGATGAAGCCGTAACGACGGTAGAAGGGCTTCCACCGCTGGAGGAGTATAAAGGGCGATACGGTCAAAATTTGGTCAATATCAACTTGACGTATTTCTTTCAATTTTGCATTTAAAAAACCTGAACACCCTCATTTTGAAGGTGTTGTGTGTAGAATGTTGCTCCTATTTTGATTTTGGAATTCACTCTTCAGTTGTCAAAATGCCGTCCAAGCAAGAAGAGCAGCGTATCAAAATTTTGCTCGCGCATCGCGAAAATCCGAGCTACTCGCACGCAAAGTTGGCAAAATCGCTAAAAGTTGCCAAATCAACCGTTACAAATGTAATTAAAGTGTTTGGGGAACGTTTCTCGACAGCCAGGAAGTCTGGATCGGGGAGAAATCGAAAACCGGAAGCCGCTGAGACGACAAAGAGAGTTGCCGGTAGTTTCAAGCGAAACCCTAACCTATCTCTCCGAGATGCCGCAAATAAGCTGGGTGTATCGTCTACAACCGTGCATCGAGCCAAAAAACGAGTCGGACTATCGACTTACAAGAAGGTAGTGACTCCAAATCGCGATGATAAACAAAATACGACGGCCAAAGCGCGATCCCGGAGGCTGTACACGACGATGCTGACGAAGTTTGACTGCGTGGTAATGGACGACGAAACCTACGTCAAAGCCGACTACAAGCAGCTTCCGGGACAGGAGTTTTATACGGCAAAAGGAAGGGAAAGGTAGCAGATATTTTCAAGCACACGAAACTGTCAAAGTTCGCAAAGAAATATCTGGTTTGGCAAGCCATCTGTACCTGTGGCTTGAAAGGCAGCATTTTCATAGCTTCCGGGACTGTCAACCAAGAAATTTACGTGAAAGAGTGTTTGAATAAACGTCTGCTGCCTTTCCTGAAGAAACACGGTTGTTCCGTACTGTTTTGGCCGGATTTGGCATCTTGCCATTACGGTAAAAAGGTCATGGAGTGGTACGCCGCCAACAACGTGCAGGTGGTTCCCAAGGACAAGAACCCTCCCAACACGCCAGAGCTCCGCCCAATTGAGAAATACTGGGCTATTGTCAAGCGGAACCTAAAGAAGACCAAAAAAACTGCTAAGGACGAGCAGCAGTTCAAGGCAAACTGGCTTTCTGCGGCGAAGAAGGTGGACAAGGTGGCTGTACAAAATCTGATGGCAGGGGTCAAGCGTAAGGCCCGGCAATTCGGATTTGGAAAAGCGGAAGCCTAACTGAATATTTTTCCTGAATTTTATACTAATTGAACTTGAAAAAGAAATTTAATTTGATTTTTTAAATAAACGATTTCATCGATTTACACGCGTTTTCCCTTGACCAAATTTTGACCGTATCACCCTTTAACTTCCTCTCCAACCTGATCTTAGACCGCGTGCTTCAAGCTCAAACTCGACCAGTTCCAGGAACGACATTTCGCAAGAAACCTCCTTCTCCATGGTGGGATCAACAATGCACCGAGGTTTACCGTAAAAAGTCCGACGCGTTTAAAGTTTTCCGTAGACGTGGAACACCTGAGCACTTCGATACACGGCTCTCGAACGCGAACTTAAGAGCCTCATCAACACCAAGAAACGTGGATACTGGCGATTTGGAGTACATGAAACTTATTTATGTGTTTTTGACTAACATTAGCCTAAGATTGTTATTAGTTTAACTTGTATGTTTATTATAAGTTTTTTTTTATCTGTGTATGTGTGTCTATTTTTTTTTCAAAAAATTTTCAAGTCAAAAGAAAACCATAAATTGTAAAGTTATAAGAGTTTAGATAATTTTGAATTTAAATTTAATGTGTTCTGTAAACCGTACTTCCCGTCCGGAATATGTCATTCCTATTAATCTCGAGACGGCCGCGGGTAATCGGTTCTATCCCCCTAACTTTAGTTTTAAGATAAATGATACATAAAAGTATGAAAATTTGGCTCTGTAAAGTTGATTCGATTGAGCCTGTACAAATAAATTATTAATAAAAAAAAATTAAAATGTTCACTTACTGCAGGAAAACTTGCAGGGCTAACGAATAAGCATAATCCGGATTGGGACCTAAACTACCAACATCGGTTTTGGGTGTGCAGAAAAGGAGCTCCGTTTCTAATCCTACACCGAAAGCATGCAGTTCCGCGTTTGGTTCACGCGAATCGAGTCGTTGGTCTTCAAACCGATCAAATTTACTTTCACCTGTTCGAAGAGGTGCCAGGGAAAGTGCTGGAGACTCTGTTTCGGTTAAATCGGGGAACTCTATATCTCCTCAGTCGCCATCGACCACATCAACTGTTTCCTTAGAAGGTTCCCGTATCAGCCGAAAGAGCACCGATTCAATTCCGAGAGCATGCAGATACACGGAAAAAAAATCAGTGCCCGAAAAGTTACACAACTCTTTTTATAAAGTCAGAAACATTCGAGGGATGTGGATTTAATTTCGGTCTATAGGCACCAAATTGGGTCTATTCATGGATGCAACTTCGTCCCATTCAATGGATTTATACTAAAAGCAGTCTTTGAACGGTTTTTTTTTTCTGATTTTATGAATCAAGGCATTGTAAGATGTATTCGATTTACTTAAGACTACATTTCGCCAAACAAACTTAAGTAAAACTGCCTCACTGTCGTGATGTCCATATATGATTTATCAGTCATTCAATAATCAAAACATTATACTTCACTATACAATGATTTTGTTCACTCGGTTTGTGTTTAAATGAGCCACTTGGATATAAACATCCACAAATTCATGCATTTCCACATAAACTTTTTACTACTTTATTGATACAACAGGCAAAAAAATATGTACCCAACATTGGGTCTACGATTTTTTTGTAAAATCATTGTTATTTTAGCTATGTGAACAGTTAGTTTGTAACGTGTAACTATGTTCTGCATAACCAGACTGTATAACTTGCTATATCAGCTCAATTAAGCCAAATTTAGACCACTTGAAATCGTGTAGATCATCGGTTCAGCATAACCAGTGAAATCATGATGCCCCAAAAGTTCAAGAAACCGAAAATTACGCGAAAGTGAGCAACTACAAGTTGATTAATATTGTCGCAATTGCTTTGGAGTACATCGGTCATCCTTATAGTAATACGATTTTGTTGATTATCGCTAAATTAATGACACATTTGGTACATAGGCCGAATGAAGGAGCTAGGCTAACCTTACATCCCCTAACCCTATATATTCTTTTCGTATCAACTCAGTTTTCAAACCTGATGTGCCTTAATTAAATTGATTGGCAGAGAAAAGAATTTACCATGAAAACTGAACATGCGATGTTTGGAAGAGTAGTGGGACTCTGATTTACAAAAATACTCATAACATCGACAATTTTCAACCAATTTTGTCCATTCAAGGCTCGTTTTTTTTTTTCTGTGTTAAATAGACTTTCTTTTTTCAACTAAGGTGTGGTTTTTGTAATTGTGTTATCTTATTGAAAATGTTAAAAATAGATTGTTATGGAAATTTTGAAGGAAAAAAAGGAATAAACGTTTAAATAACTCCAAAATCATTTTATAATCAGGACACAATGTTTAATTGAACTATAGTAAATTTTTCTATCTTCATTTACTTTTTTTTTAAAAGGTATCTACACCCAAAATAAAAAGGCAAGATTGTAATGCAATTTTGCATGATTTTATTACTTTTCTCGTAATACTTTCGTAACTTGGAGAAAAAATGCAACATTGGTCATGGGCAAAACAGCAACACATCAATTCATTTGGTAAAACTCAATGTGTGCGTGAGGTTGTGCAGCGTATTAGTAGTTGTGTGTGATATTGGCACCCGAAAATTCAATGGCTCGCATAAAAAAAGGATCACGTATTGAAACTGAGATTCGAACCGCGGCCGCCAGCATCACGCTCCAGATAGTAACCATTCAGTCATTTTATCAAGTTGAAGTGATCGAAATAAAAGTCCTACAGTGTCTTCGATTGTCGAGGCAATATGGCGTTTCAGCAATGAAGCAAATGTCGCACACAATTACATGGCTTCGTTTATTTAATAAAATGCAAGGTGAACTTGACGAGAGGGAGATGGGAGTGTGATTATGAGTGAAAAAAAAATAGAACCCTTGACAGTGGAATAGCGTTGTCAGTTGCCAATAGCGTTGCGATATTCTATGGTATTATCTCACCCATATTGAAAAGTTGTTGAACAAAGACCCAACGGTTGCTTCGACTGTCGAGGCACTAGGCACACAGCTTCTGTGTGCTGCCATCCGCTTGCACACACTTGCATGGCTTTGTTTAAAAAATGATGGGCAAAATTGCCATGCGGATTTCTTTCGGAGATATGATTGCAAAAACTGCAATTACATTTTTCGCCACAATTTCAACTTTTGGGTGTAGCTGGAGCTGCGTGACAGCTTGGTTGTCAAGACTAGACCCTTTCTCAACGTCACCTCTACTATGACCAATACCTTAGAAGCAATAGCTTATGTCGGCCGCTTGAGCACTAATTGAAGTATTTAGTATTGGACCGTAGTATTTTTCAAAATTTCAGTTTCAATTTTCCTGCGATGATGTTTTGTTATGAAATCGTAAGATGGAAGCTCCAATCAATACCTAAAATAAAGCCCCCAGTGCTGAAGTCATCTCTGTACTGTATGCAGTTGTAAATAGACTTCTAAAAATATGTAAATTGCCAAACAATAATTCCTAGGGACGACATTCAGGCCTTTGATGTAGTCTATGTTGACAACTAGTAGTACTGAAGTCCACCCCAAGAAGTACTGCAACAAGTGTATACACAAAATTAATTATTCATACAGCGAATGATATTTCTAGGCAATTGCGATGGTGCGCCTATGTTGGCCACTTACAGCACTGAGGTATCTTCTAATAATACTTCCAAAAGTTTGAATTAGTATGTAACGAGCTTCTATTTTAAAGTGTGTTATAAGGGTCAGTCAGTCAGGTTGTTTTATGCCAATTTACCTTAGTTTTCCGATAATCCAGATTCTGTAGTACCGTTCTAACATACATACCATCTTCTTTTCCATTACATACGGCTCACGGTTTCCATGATACTCCCTGATTTGATGAATTTTACTTGGGCAGCATTCAACTCTTGAAACCCGAAATGAACATTCGTTGCCTCACGGTGATACCTAAGTCGCGTGCAGGGTTTCTATTCCACCACTTGAATCTCACAACCGCTCACGGCCCTGATGGTTGTAAAACCGCATGCAAAGAGTGAGCTACATAAAAGTTAAAAGAGAATAATTTTAGTATTAGTAGCATGCAGGGTTTATGTGGGATTATTGGTGATATTCTCATAACGACTTCTCGTTTCTCTGACTAAAAAGTTTGAGTCATTCTATACTACCCATGAAGGAGAAAAAAAAAGGAAAAATACTGGTCTGAACCCCACATTACAGCCTACTCTACAGCTTGGGATCTAGTTCCTATCCCGAATATAAAATATTTCGAATAAGAACTAATTTGAAACTTTGAAAAGAACGGGTCTACCTTCTATCTAGCGGGTTTATTTTTATGTGTTGTTCTTTTCTATTTATTTAAAGTGTGGTATGAAGGATACATTACAACCACGCACATACTTGAAATTAGAGCAGTCCAATTTATTTGCCTTGTTTGAACTGTTTGAACTTTGCAAACAAGGAGGTAACTAGAAAACAATAACCCTAGGATATTGTATATGATTCACCAAACACTGGTACTGATATAAACCACATGGAATGGTTTATTCTACTGCTTCAAATGATGTTTCGTAAGCGGGCCCTCCGCGCCCAATCTCTTATATACCTGCCTGTCATGGTCTGTGGTAAGTTACACTTTTCAGTGACTACGTGCATCACTTCGAACAGTCAGATAATCACCCCGATCGAAACTGTTCGGATCAAATGTCGGATGTAAAAACAAACCGTTTTTGGCTATCACCTTCACAGGATGGTCAAAAATTTTTAGTGTGATTTCCGTCCACAACGTCCTGCTACCTCGTTTTCGCTAATTTTTGTCTGTCCTACAATTCCTGTTTGTACTACGTCGTATGTCGAATGTAGACCGTTTACGTGAATGTTCGTGGGCCGCGCGAGAAAACTTAGGCACCACTGTACCGTTTACTGTTGTGTAGTCAGCGTCTTTGTGTTGTGATCGTCTAACAAAATTTAGCACACGGAACGTTACTCAATTTCACTTAATTCAACTTTAACTCAATTTTCAACAAATTTCATCAACTACTATTGAACTCTATCACTATTCAATTCAGTTTGTTTATATTTTTCTCCTCTACTACCTTTAACGGATATCCTTCTCGCTCTCTCTATCGCTCTCTTTCTCTCTCTTCTACTCTACTCTTCTTACCATATGTCATCTGACATGTTTACCTCGTTGGCGCGTATGTCTGTGTACGGCCAGTGCTGCCAGAACAGAAACATTTACCCTTTTCGAAGATATTGCAATTACATTGACTTATTATACCATTAGCAATCTAGGTATTTTGGTTATTCAATCCATAAAATAAATGGATAAGCAACAACATAAGTTGCCACGAAAATGAAAAGTGTACTTTTAGTCGTTTCGCTAAGATTGAAAGAAAGAAGTCTAAGATTGAATTGCGGCATAACCGCCAGGATCACACCTGATGTTAGTGCCTTTATATAAACGTTCTACGACGTGGCAGTGAAAAAATGACTAGAATATGTGATACTTTCACTACTGGTCAAATTCTTGGTCTCACATGCATGTTTAGAGCATGAGATAAGCCCTCTCACCGTCGACAAGGTGGAAAATTTGACCAACGAGAGGGGAAATTTTTTTATCTTCATTTACACTAAAAAAGTAATTTGAAATTGGTGCATTGGATCCAGAGGTACTTTTGTCCAAAATTAAAACATATCAAAATTTATGTATATCTTGAAAGCGGCTCTACTCCAATTTTTCTGACCACGGCATTGAATTCAGCGCTGGATTTTGCATAAGAAACGCTGGTCAACCATTAAAGTTCAAACTTTATTATTCATTTTGTAAACAAGTGTTATTCATTTGTTGTATTCTGTTAGCTTTGAATGTTCATTAATTTCAAAGACAGACTAAACTTCAACGAGGCATGTACGCGGATTCCAAGTTTAAATTATAAAGTGGTGCATTTTGTAACTCATGTACACCTTTTCACTGCTTTGGACGTACCAATATGTCAGATTTTCGCAGCATTTTCCAC